>JAWPHD010020908.1:0-30005 GCA_037043455.1 Cyrtodaria siliqua | reverse complement strand
ATGTGCGGGTTATAATAAAAATGTTAACATTTTCAGACATGTGCGGGTTATAATAAAATGTTAACATTTTCAGAATGTACACATTTTTTCAGACAGCTAAAGATGTATGGATTTTGATAATAATGATAACACGTACAAAATCGTAGCAATGTGGTGGTTATAATAAAAAAAAAATCAGAGAGCTAAAAATGTATGGATTTTGATAATAATGATAACACGTACAAAATCGTAGAAATGTGGTGATTATAATAAAAATGTTAACATTTTCAGAATGTATACATTTTTCCAGAGAGCTAAAAATGTATGGATTTTGATAATTAATGATAACACGTACAAAATGGTAGAAATGTGGTGATTATAATAATTCAGTTAAACATATAGTAAAAAATAATTATAATCACAGGGTCACCTGCGGCTTTCCATAGTAAAGCATATTCCTGAATATCATCACAGATGACCATGGAACGATTTTCGTTCAACAAAGCATGAGTGTTTTGGAAAATACAAGGTGTAAAAGTTCCTACGTTAATCTTTTAATTCGCTGTTAGTCCAGCATCATAATTATAAGATGTGCTTGCATGACTTAATGGACGTCGAGTACCACAATTTGAGATATCGTATTGTTACACTGTCCATTCTTACTCAAGCAAGGAGTATACTGTACACTGGTTCTACCCAGGAAAAAAGGTGGATGGTCTGCCCTCCACCAATAAACAAGTCGACCGTCATATTTATAGCCTATAATATGCTGAAAATGACGTAAAACACCATTCAATAACAACAACTGGCCAAAGTCATGAACTGTCCGAGTCTCTTTCCATACCGCCAAAATAGCGGTGTTTGGGAGGGAGATGGGTGGGGTCGGGGAGTGATGTTGCAAATTATATTACCTCGTTATGAACACACTTGTTACCTCTGTATGAACAAAATAAAACGATGGTGATACTTTGTTTTCTCTCTTGTTTGTGTTTGTTGCTTCCAGTGTTTTATCTCTAGCTGCCCGCCATATGATGTATGACTATAATATGTTCCATTTATAGAAAACTGTGATTAGTAAGTCAACATCGTGAGGTTCGTGATCAAGATAAGAACTGGCACTGGTGCGCTCTACAATTATAGCTGACGTAGTGTAAGGCTATATGGCTGTATTTAACACCATATATCACTGTAGTAGTTCCCAGTATCTGTTATAATATTACTTCTACAGTGCCACACACACACACACACACACACACATGTTAAAGCTTTACTACATCATCAGGTTTGTCGTTATTGTGTTGTAAATTGTAAAAACTCAAATTCAAACCATTACACAAATATTAAAGGTCCGAGAGAAAATGATAATGTGCATGATGTTTTACGTCATTTTAAAGATGTGTGTGTTTTATGAATAAACTGTTATTCTATATAACTTGCATTTTGCACGTCATTGTAAATACTAATTTGAATAGTTCAAAGCAAATTGTTTGTGCATATTACTAATTGTTCATTATCTTGTACAAATAATTTATAAAAACCTACCTTTGGTAGAACGACATAGCCAAGAGGCCCCAAAAGGGCCCGTCGAGCTTTACTGGTTTACGGTTTTATGGTACCAGTAAACGGCTGGTTTTCAAACCTTTTTCCCGAGCTGTTAACGAAATTAATATTCTGAACAAGTTTGGTAAATATCCGGTGAAACAATAATATATTAAATAATTCAAGGGACGTAACTCGAAAAGTTTTTATATTCCAACATAAAAAATAACATACTTACCAAATTAGGCTGTGTGGGAAGTGAGAAGTGTGGGGGGCGGGAGGATTGGAGGTATTGGCATTGTGCGTCATGGTGGGAGTGAGAAGAGTGGGGGTGGGAGGATTCGGGTATTGGCATGGTGTGTCATGGTGGGAGTGAGAAGTGTGGGGGCGGCGAGGATTGGAGGTATTGGCATTGTGTGTCATGGTGGAAGTGAGAAGGGTGGGGGCGGGAGGATTGGACGGTAATGGCATGGTGTGTCATGGTGGGAGTGGGAGTGAGAAGGGTGGTGGGCGGGAGGATTGGAGGTATTGGCATTGTGTGTCATGGTGGGAGTGAGAAGGATGGGGGCGGGGGAGGATTGGAGGCATTGGCATGGTGTGTCATGGTGGGAGTGGGAGTGAGAAGGGTGTGGGGGTGGGAGGATTGGAGGTATTGGCATGGTGTGTCATGGTGGGGAGTGGGAGTGAGAAGGGTGGGGCGGGAGGATTGGAGGTATCGGCATGGTGTGTCATGGTGGGGAGTGGGAGTGAGAAGGGTGGGGGCGGGAGGATTGGAGGATATTGGCATTGTGTGTCATGGTGGAAGTGGAGAAGGGTGGGGGCCGGAGGATTGGAGGCATTGGCATGGTGTGTCATGGTGGGAGTGGGAGTGAGAAGGGTGGGGGTGGGAGGATTGGAGGTATTGGCATTGTGTGTCATGGTGGAAGTGAGAAGGGTGGGGGCGGGAGGATTGGAGGTATTGGCATGGTGTGTCATGGTGGGAGTGGGCAAGTGAGAAGGGTGGGGGCGGGAGGATTGGAGGTATTGGCATGGTGTGTCATGGTGGAAGTGGGAGTGAGAAGGGTGGGGGCGGGAGGATTGGAGGTATTGGCATGGTGTGTCATGGTGGAAGTGAGAAGGGTGGGGGCGAGGAGAATTGGAGGTATTGGCATGGTGTGTCATGGTGGGAGTGGGAGTGAGAAGGGTGGGGGCGGGAAGGATTTGAGGTATTGGCATGGTGTGTCATGGTGGAAGTGAGAAGGGTGGGGGGCGGGAGGATTGGAGGTATTGGCATTGTGTGTCATGGTGGAAGTGAGAAGGGTGGGGCGGGAGGATTGGAGGTATTGGCATTGTGTGTCATGGTGGAGAGTGAGAAACGGGTGGGGCGCGCGAGGATTGGAGGTATTGGCATTGTGTGTCATGGTGGAAGTGAGAAGGTGGGGGCGGGAGGATTGGAGGTATAGGCATGGTGTGTCATGGTGGGAGTGGGAGTGAGAAGGGTGGGGGTGGGAGGATTGGAGGTATTGGCATGGTGTGTCATGGTGGAAGTGAGAAGGGTGGGGGCGGGAGGATTGGAGGTATTGGCATGGTGTGTGTCATGGTGGGAGTGGGAGTGAGAAGGGTGGGGGCGGAGGATTGGAGGTATTGGCATTGTGTGTCATGGTGGAAGTGAGAAGGGTGGGGCGGGAGGATTGGAGGGCATTGGCATGGTGTGTCATGGTGGAAGTGAGAACGGGTGGGGCGGGAGGATTGGAGGTATTGGCATGGTCGTGTCATGGTGGGAGTGGGAGTGAGAAGGGTGGGGGTGGGAGGATTGGAGGTATTGGCATTGTGTGTCATGGTGGAAGTGAGAAGGGTGGGGGCGGGAGGATTGGAGGTATTGGCATGGTGTGTCAAGGTGGGAGTGGGAGTGAGAAGGGTGGGGGCGGGAGGATTGGAGGTATTGGCATTGTGTGTCATGGTGGAAGTGAGAAGGGTGGGGGCGGGAGGATTGGAGGTATTGGCATGGTGTGTCATGGTGGGAGTGGGAGTGAGAAGGGCGGGGGCCGGGAGGATTGGAGGTATTGGCATGGTGTGTCATGGTGGAAGTGGGAGTGAGAAGGGTGGGGCGGGAGGATTGGAGGTATTGGCATGGTGTGTCATGGTGGAAGTGAGAAGGGTGGGGCGGGAGGATTGGAGGTATTAGCATGGTGTGTCATGGTGGGAGTGGGAGTGAGAAGGGTGGGGGCGGGGAGATTTGAGGTATTGGCATGGTGTGTCATGGTGGAAGTGAGAAGGATGGGGGCGGGAGGATTGGAGGTATTGGCATTGTGTGTCATGGTGGAAGTGAGAAGGGTGGGGCGGGAGGATTGGAGGTATTGGCATTGTGTGTCCTTGGTGGAAGTGAGAAGGGTGGGGGCGGGAGGAATTGGAGGTATTGGCATTGTGTGTCATGGTGGAAGTGAGAAGGGTGGGGACGGGAGGATTGGAGGTATAGGCATGGTGTGTCATGGTGGGAGTGGGAGTGAGAAGGGGTGGGGGGTGGGAGGATTGGGAGGTATTGGCATGGTGTGTCATGGTGGAAGTGAGAAGGGTGGGGACGGGAGGATTGGGGTATTGGCATGGTGTGTCATGGTGGGAGTGGGAGTGATAAGGATGGGGGTGGGAGGATTGGAGGTATTGGCATTGTGTGTCATGGTGGAAGTGAGAAGGGTGGGGCGGGAGGATTGGAGGTATTGGCATGGTGTGTCATGGTGGGAGTGGGAGTGAGAAGGGTGGGGCGGGAGGATTGGAGGTATTGGCATTGTGTGTCATGGTGGAAGTGAGAAGGGTGGGGCGGGGAAGATTTGAGGTACTGGCATGGTGTGTCATGGTGAAAGTGAGAAGGGTGGGGGGCGGGAGGATTGGAGGTACTTGCATGGTGTGTCATGGTGGGAGTGAGAAGGGTGGGGGCGGGAAGATTGGGGGTATTGGCATGGTGTGTCATGGTGGGAGTGGGAGTGAGAAGGGTGGGGGTGGGAAGATTGGGGTATTGGCATTGTGTGTCATGGTGGAAGTGAGAAGGGTGGGGGCGGGAGGATTGGAGGTATTGGCATGGTTTGTCATGGTGGGAGTGAGAAGGGTGGTGGCGGGAAGATTGGGGTATTGGCATGGTGTGTCATGTTGGAAGTGAGAAGGGTGGGGGCGAGAGGATTGGGTGTACTGGCTTTGTGCGTCATGGTGGGAGTGAGAAGGGTGGGGCGGGATTGGCGGTATTGGCATGGTGTGTCATGGTTGGAGTGAGAAGGGTGGGGGCGGGATTAGAGGTATTGGCATGGTGTGTCATGGTGGGAGTGAGAAGGTTGGGGCGGGAGGATTCGAGGTAGCGGCATTGTGTGTCATGGTGGGACTTGAGTCAACTATGGCAGTTTTTCTAAATTATAAGAGCTATTATTGATTTTTATATATGAACAAGATCGGATAAAATCAAAGTACTGAAAGTACTGATCGGCGTAGGTTGGTCGAAGAGGATTTACTGTCTAGATTTGTCATGTTGAAGGGGTGTGAAAGAAGCAGAATGCGTTGCATTTGTTTTGTTATATTTTTACTGAAACAAAGTTATGCCATTTATGTAAAGAAGGAAATTTTCTAACCGCGATAGAATAGCTCATCTGCCTCATTCATAAATGGGGAATACATTAACGATCTGTTTTTAATTGTTTGGTACTCGGCTTTACTTTAGTAATTCAGTACAAGAAAAATGATGCACAGCATCAGGTCGCCACAGAAAATATTGCATTTAAAAGAATAAACCAAACAGAACAGAAGAAAAGCAGAATTCAGCAAATAATTATGGTAGTGCACATTGTCATTACGATACACTTGTTTGTAGTGTTGTGAATCGGCTGAAAATTCATGATCGATCATCAGAATATTTAACAGACCGATGATCGATCATAATCGATTAAACATGGCTGCTATAAAAGACACGTGTAAGCCTTTTTCAGATCATAATGAAGAAAAGAATCACATATCAAGTACGTTCTGGTAATAAAGAAACTGAATGACACTAACCAACATATATTTTAACAAATAAGTTGTGATACTCATGTATGTAATAGATAGAGTCTGGTCTCAGCGAGTTGGCTTATTTAAACACCGAGATGGGCGTAGCCCATCGAGCTGTTTAAATAACCAACGAGCTGAGACAGACTCTATCGTTTTTGTAGCATGGTGTACTTAGTAACACTGTGACGGCATATTGACCGTACTCTAAATTCCAATATCCGGTAGTTGTAGTACGGCTTAGCCACGCCCCTTTAGTTACCCTAAATTAAACGATTTAATGCTCTGCATTCATCAAAGAAAATGTCACCGACCATGCTACAAAAATATTTGATTACTTGTTGCAAAATTATAACTCATTTTATTTCTTTTATATTGTAGTACAAGAGAATGAAATAATCAAATCAGACTGTATTGTTCCTATACCATTAGGGTATCTATTGATTTAATTGGTGGAGGGACTATACACCTTAATTTAACTGAAAAGAACATTTCTTTTCCTGAAGCTAGAAAACTTGATGAGAGTCTAACTCCGCCCGCTCCATTTGGCAAATCATATGCCGATGCGAGTAGAGTTGAGAAAGCAGCTACCAGGTCAATCGCGGCGCAGACCGTGTTGACCTGGCCAATAGAACATCTAAACCATCTTCAGCCTCGCAAACCGTGGTCCTCTTAAATAAGCCTCATGTAGCTCCCAAACCTTTTGTAACTTCCAAGCCTAAAACTCCTTCAACTATATCCTCAACAACTCCTACACCTACTGATCTACTTCATCTTTTTCGAAATCGACGGACTCTGGTGCAACCAAGAGTCCACCAAACCCGACGAACACGAACTCTTCCAAAAAGTTCGTCAAGTCCGACGAACTCAAGCAGAACTGCTGCCATGGACGTGACAGCAAGAAAAAAAAAGAAAACTCAAGGGTTAGGGAAGCAGTGAAAAGGATCTGATGATCCGATTGTACTGCACAACAGATTTAGGGACTTGGAGATGGAGGTTGATGATCCAGCAAATCTGGAACTCACAAGGTCTCCAAGGTCTGTCAACCCAAAAGGCCGCAAACCCGTACTTCCGCCGTAGTGACATCAACATCAAACAAGGTCATTCAATGGAAATACCGAGGTTTAAAACCTAATAATGATGAAATCAACTTACTTTTAAATAAACACAACCCTGTTGCAGTGATATCTTTTAAAAACTATTCATTGTATAACTGTATTTGTGATACAGGTTATAAAGCCGCTGGAGGAGTTTCGGTTCTTATGAATCGAAACATTCCTCACAGAACTGTTACGTTGAAAACTGGTTTGCAAGCTGTTGCGGTCAGTGTTATGATGCACAGAGTTATAACAATATGCTCCTTATATGTACCGCCCAATTCTTCACTAGACATTAAAGATCTAAATCACCTAGTTGCACAACAATTACCATCACCTTTTATACTCTTGTGTGATTTTAATGAACACAACTACATTTGGGGTTGTAAAGATACAAACGATAAAGGCAAGAAAGTTGAGGATTTCCTAACCCAAAATAATTTATGTCTTTTTAATGATAACAAATCACATACTTATTTACATCCAGCTACATACTCTTATTCTTCCATTGAGTTAACAATATGCGATCCAACGCTCTTGATGGATTTTTCGTGGAGTGTTGGTGACGACCTATGTGGAAGTGACGAAAATATCGGCCCTCCACTTCCCGAAAAAACGCAACGATAGAAACTTCGCAAAGCTGATTGGTATACGTTTCTATGTGAGGAACAATTAAAGCGATGTCGAAGACGCAACTACTCTTTTTACCAAAACCTTTCATGATATAGCTAATCAAACTATTCCAAAAACCTCGGCAAATCCAAAACGCCCACATAAACCATGGTACGATGATGACTGCAAAAAGGCAGTCAACGATGGTAAAGCTACAATGAATGCTTTTAACTTGCGGCCAACTCAAAGTAATTTAGATACTTCTAGAGTTTTTCGTGCGAAAGCCCGTCGTACTATTAAGGATAGCAAGAGGAAATCATGGAGATCTTATGTCTCTAGGCTGAACTCTCACTCATCTCTTATGAACACGTGGGACATTGTCCGGAAAATCATTGGTAAAGGTAATTCTAGTTGTGTAAATCATCTTAAAACTGATAATGAAGATATTACATCTGTCATCAAAGATATTACAAACATTTTGGCAGAAACTTTTTCTAAAAACTCTTCTTCTGAAAATTGTCAACCAAATTTTCTAAATAAATAAGAAACTAAAAGAAGAAGCTGAATTTCAAGTCGAAAAATTTGGAGAAATACAATCAACTGTTCACTCCCAAAGAACTTTGAGAATCCCTTAAAAAGGCTCATGATACATCAACTGGTCCTATCAATTATTAAAACATTTACCTAAACCTGTTACTCTACACTTCTTGGTATATTGAATAAGGTTTGGGTGACAGAAAACTTCCCCGATTCTTGGTGAGAAGCAATCGTGTTCCAGTCCCCAAACCTGGAAATGATCATACGGACCCAATAAATTATCGCTCTATTGCTTTAACGAGTTGTATATGTAAAACCATGAAACGAATGATTAATGAGAGACTCGTTTGGTATCTGGAGTCCAACAAACTGATAACAAAGTATCAAAGTGGATTCAGGCGCCAAGGAGGCACTACAGACAATCTCATTCGATTTGAATCATTTATTAGGGAAACTTTCGTAAAGAAAGAACATCTAGTCGCTGCATTTTTGGACTTGGAGAAAGCTTACGGTACTGCATGGAAGTACAGTATCATGAATGATTTTTATGACCTTGGTCTTAGAGGCCGATTACCAGTTTTTATAGAGAATTTCTTACACGATAGACAGTTTCTTGTCCGAATGGGTTCAACCATCTCTGACATTCATAAACAGGAGATGGGTGTGCCACAGGGCAGCATACTCTTTGTCACCCTTTTTAATATAAAAATTAACAGTATAGTTAAATGCATCAATCATGGTGTGGATTGCTCTCTATATGTTGACTTTGTTATATGTTATCGTGCAAAAAACATGAACACTATTGAGAGACAACTTGAACAATGTCTCAATAAATTTCAGACCTGGTCTGATGAAAATGCCAATACCAGTAGTGGATGAGACAAAATTCCTTGGTTTTATTTTCGACCGTAAATTAACGTTTATACCACACCTTAAATACTTGAAGGCCAAATGCCTTAAAGAACCTAATTTAAAGTTGTTGCAAACACTAATTGGGGAGCGGATCGTAAAGTAGATCTCTTATCGGATCAAAGCTGGACTACGGCTCAATCGTATATGGATCGACTCGCAAGTCATACTTGCAGATTCTCTATCCTATACATAATCAAGGATTACGACTCGCCTTAGGTGCCTTTCGTACATCACCAGCCGAAAGCCTATACGTTGAAGCTAATGAACCATCACTGTCTCATAGACGGGACAAGTTAGCCCTTCAATATACCATTAAATTACAATCTAACCCTTCAAACACAACTTTCGATACTGTTTTTCCATCCTAGTTATGAACCTCTTTTTGATCGAAAACTGAAGGCCATTCGACCATTTGGTCTTGTATTAAACCAAAATTAAGAGACGGAAATCGACCTAAATTTGATTGCCAAGTACAAAGTACCACAAATTCCACCGTGGACTTTGGAAACACCAACAATTATTTTTTATCTTTGTAATAGTAACAATTCCAGTACAGACCCTACTGCCATTTCAAAGCAAATTTAATGAAATTAAATCGAAATACAGTAACTTTCAACAGACATAGAGACGGTTATAAATATGGAGATAATGTAGCTGCAGCAGCTGTTGTTCACAAACACAGCATAAAGAGTCGCCCGCCTGACAAGGCCTCATCTGGAATCTGATGATGACAATTTTGCAATCTTTTCTGATTCCCTTTCATCTCTTCATGCCCTGGGTAATATGAAACTTGTGCTTCAACTTTTACAAAAGTACAATTCTCTTATAGTTGATAGTGTTTTTCTTCTGGCTTACAAGCCATGTAAGAATACGTGTTGATGATAGAGCTGATAGTTTACATATATCTAATGGCAATTCACCTTCTACTGATTTTAAAAGTTGTATTAACACATATATTCGTAACTCTTGGCAAGCTGCTTGGGATTTGTCAGTTCACAAAAAACTCCATTCAATTATACCGATTTTCGGTGAATGGCGTTCTTCTAGTAGACCCATTCGTCGAGAAGTTGTCCTAGCCCGGTGCATAGTGCATATACGTTATACTCATTCATGTGTAATACAAGGTGAGCAATTGCCAGAATGTATACCCTGCTTTGCACCATTAACGGTCAAACACATCTAGTTGGAATGTGTAGACTTTGATCCTATGTGTCAAAGGTACTACAATATTAATACTATGAACGAGTTATTTGAAACAATAGATTTTAGTCTTGTTTTAGATTGAAAGAAATCAAACTACATAAATCATTATAATATTTTCTTATATATATTTACTTATTTATATACCCGTTGACGGGCATTTGTTGATTAACATATGTAGTTTATATCATCATATCATCACTTATTTGCAAATAGTTTTATCTTTATATATTTACATTAATTTTTAATTACTACTTCATTTTTTCATCTTTCATCAGTTTTTGCGCACAATATGACCTATTTATGTGTCGACGTTCCGTAAAACACCATTCATTCATTCAAACTTCCTGTTGATATGACCCTATAACAAACTAATCAATCCATTCCGTATCCTACTTCATTCATATTTAATATAGGAATCTGTCTTTTTCATACTGCAATATGTATATATTAATAATAATACTATGTATTAATATAAAGTGATTACGATCGAAATAGGCAGACTTATTACAGGTTTTCATTTTAACCGGTCCCGTGTGGTTCCCGGGGGCCCCCGTTTGGTCACGGGGCAAAGAATAGGACCACTGCAGATCCCTTTGGAGGGGTAGGCAGAGGGGTAGAATCCACCCAAATTCATGTTCATTTTATCATTTTTTGTTCATGTTCATTAAAGGTCTTCATCATGATCCCTGGATTGTTTCAGGTGCTATCTCGCTCGCATCAAAAGAGCAGTGGCAGAAAAACAATAACGTGGCTCCAGCGTAAATGGAGTTTCTACGATAGAATTTGCAGCAACTCTGCGTTCAGGGTGAGAAGGTTCTAGGCCCATTTTCCATATTTTATCTCGATGTACATGGAAGATGAGCCTGGCATGTTCATGCCTGTTAGGCGCCATATAACCTGTTCATGTGTTGGTGCTCCTTAAAACCCCAATTCAATTCATTTTAACCGTGGGTCCGTCACTCGTCAAAGAACACCCTAATGATGTACGATCTTATTCGTTATACATGTAAATCATAGGTTTATTGTGTTTAATACAATATTGCATATCGCACCGACGACACACATTTGGCTGTTTAGTTACAATATTTTTCCTTAAAGTTAGTGCCCAAGATAAGGAAGACCTTGCAAAACTATAACCATTGATGATAACAGTAAAATCACGTTTATTGCTTCGTTGTTTTTTTAATAGTTGCCATTCTTCGGGAAATATGGATTCCTCGACATTATTTCGTGGAGATATATGTATAGTGATATTGTTATGTTCTACAGGAATACTTGTGGAAGCTAACGGCGACATTCTGAAAAGACTGGAAATCCTTGAAATGAAAAGTAAGAGAACATTATTGATAAAGGTACTCTGCTATTTTAATTATATCTAAAGAAACTCACTATAATGTATAAATAATAAATGATAAATTAAAAGAAATACTTTGAAACTTGGTAGAAATGGAAAAGATTTAGGACACAATAGAAATTGTAATAGCTTAATTATTCCGAGAACTATCACCGCTGCAGGTTCGAATCCCACTGGGAGTTCGACTTGAAAGTGAGGAAGTGTCGATTCTTACGGATGACGGGAGGTGTACAGTACTGGTTCTACCCAGGAAAAGTGGATGGTCTGCCTCCACCACAAAAAATCGACCGTCATATATAACCTTACATGTGTTGAAAATGACGTAAACACCATACAAACAAACAAACAAAAAAAATATTCTGAGAGCTCGTATCGCATCAAATGAATGAACTTTATCTGTACTTTTAAAAGTTAAACTATATAAAACATAAAAAAAATCGTTTTATCTCATAATATATCTGCCAGTCTTGTATGGAGCTTTTTTCATCCCCCTAAAAGACTGGCATTGTGTTTATGTATATTTGGAGAGATTCGTCGCTGATATTGATGTAAATATAAGTTGCACAATAGCTCTGGTATATGTCCTTCGGTCCAGCTTAATAAGATATAATTTTCATAACTTGAAGATCCGTGCAATATCTGCCAGTATATTTCAGCAGTGCTATAACTGATTGATTTGGAGGTTATAGCACGGTGAACACAACGACTTTTTGTAAAAAAATAATTAGAGCAATGATACAAAACAGATATAGCATATGTTTCTCGTTTATGCGACTTATGCTGCACTCTCGGGCCTAGAAGCAGTATAAATCGTATATGCACGGAAACTAATGCTATCAATATTGCTTAATGTCACTAGTAAGGTAGCAGTGAACAGTTGCTTTAGTGTTTTACTTTTATAACACACTATATGGTGGTAGTGAAAAAACATTTTACAATCGCACAATTTGTTACAAAAGTGAAAGTGGACTCCCTAAAAGACTGGCATTGTGTTTATGTATATTTGGAGAGATTCGTCGCTGATATTGATATAAATATAAGTTGCACAATAGCTCTGGTATATGTCCTTCGGTCCAGCTTAATAAGATATAATTTTCATAACTTGAAGATCCGTGCAATATCTGCCAGTATATTTCAGCAGTGCTTTAACTGATTGATTTGGAGGTTATAGCACGGTGAACACAACGACTTTTTGTAAAAAAAATAATTAGAGCAATGATACAAAACAGATATAGCATATGTTTCTCGTTTATGCGACTTATGCTGCACTCTCGGGCCTAGAAGCAGTATAAATCGTATATGCAAGGAAACTAATGCTATCAATATTGCTTAATGTCACTAGTAAGGTAGCAGTGAACAGTTGCTTTAGTGTTTTACTTTTATAACACACTATATGGTGGCAGTGAAAAAACATTTTACAATCGCACAATTTGTTACAAAAGTGAAAGTGGACTCTATATATAATAATATATTTACAAAGAGCGGAGCTTGGATTAAACCTTGAACTTAAAACGCTGATGTTAAGGATGTTCATGGTATTTGTTTGCACGTTGGGGGTGGAATTTGTCTGTAAGAAAAACATTTCGGGCATGCACGTCATAACCAAATCCTCCGTGACATATATTATACTTTTAAACATTGTTAAATTTTGTTTCTAGTTCCTCCAAAGATATAATGCTATTTTCTCTCAGGTGCTATTTTACGCTCAATACATTGCATTGCATGTTTTCCTCTGAGTGTACTATTAAAACTTTCACGGTGAGACGAAAAAATAGAATACAATCTGGTTACACCGACTGTAAATTGTAATTTGGTAGGTTCCTTTTATGTGCATCTGATTTGTGGAATAGAAACCGGATGTGTCTAAATTATGTCATATCTATAACTGAGGGATTCGGTGACAATTTGTTTTTTCTAACTTGGTCACGTTCTTCAAACTTTAAACAGTCTTAAACGTCATTAACCCTTAACCCCTACATTTATATAATGGACTGTTCTTTCTTTGAATTAAGACCATTCCATTTATGTGACAAAGGCTGATCTGGGTTTTCTCGCAGGCTGATCTGGGTTTACAATGGACACAAAGGCTGTTTTAGTCGCCCTTAGCAGTCTACGGGTTAAACATCATATTATCTGTGTAGCTAAGATAAGTTAACAATTCGTCCTTTACAACGCACTGTCAACTCTTAGGAATTAATGTCTATAAGTATATACTGAAGCGAAAAAGAAAGGCAACACCGGAATTTCCGCTATATAGTGTATATACTGCACACTTAATTCCACATAATATTTCAAAGAAATCCCAAGATGTTTTGTAAAAAAAAGTTGCAGTTAGAGAAAGATCACAACTGTGATGTTGTAGACGTTTTAATCATAGTACGCTTTGTAACAAGAAATGCTTAAATGTTGAAGTTCCTATTTGAAAAATTTAGCAATTTCAGTACTGTATTTAGCGTAAAGAGCTTGCAAAATGTTGCATCCAAAGGTTGCTCACATGCTTGAGCCAAATGCGTACTCTGTCAATAATGAAACTTTGGAGGAATACTATTTCCTGTGTTATGTGTTGTTTTAGTCTTTTTTCCGAAAGGAAAGGTCTTACGTAGCCATGTACCATTCGATTAACTGCAGCATATTGTACATACAATATATAGCGGAAATTCCCGAGCTGCTTTCTTTTTTTGCTTCAGTATATTAGTATTATTTTATTTCCAGTCAATACGCAAGAAAATCACATTGTCATATTACTAGACGCTAACGTACGACAAGAGCAGACAAATTCCCTTCTTTTGAATGCCAACATCGAGCAAGAGAAACTAATCAAGAAACTAACAGATGCAATTATGAGACAAGACAATGGGAAAATAGATGACCTTGAAGGGGATTTTGTCCAGATGAAAACAACGATCAATACAGAACGGGAAGATGAATCTAATGTCTTCAAAAAGACACGCGTTCAGACGAACGGCATGATGAAAGAAAAGGAAATAGGTAAACATACACACTTTATACGATTATACGATCTACCAGGGCTTTATATGACATATAAAGCCCTGGATCTACCAAGCGTAACACGCGATTAGACGAATGACATGACGAAAGAAAAGGAAATAGGTAAACATACACACTTTATACGATCGGTAAACATACACACTTTATACGATCTACTAAGCGTAACACGCGTTCAGACGAATGACATGACGAAAGAAAAGGAAATAGGTAAACATACACACTTTATACGATCGGTAAACATACACACTTTATACGATCTACCAAGCGTAAGCTAACACTTTCTGTTAAGTATGTGTTGATCGCAATAACTAGAGTAGATGAATGGCCAATATAATACTTAATTCGTTTAACTAACATTTGATTATACTTGAAATGATTGTCAATAAAAAAACTACTATTCTGACGTTCTGGGTTTTATCAAAATAGATCTTCTGGCTAATTGAAAACATCTTCCAAGAAACATGCATGTATGTTGTTGTTGTTGTTGGTTGTTGTTGTAAAATTGGAGTCCCTGTGATAAGTTTTCTTATATACTTCAGAAGCCGACGTTCTAGAAGCAGACGGCAAACAAATGAAACGTTTCGTTCTCAATGAATCTGAAATTCGAATTGCATTTTTTGCTAGAAGCGATCAACGAGAAGTGTCTCATATTGGAGTGAACCAACCCATAGTGTTTGAGAACGTTCTCTTTAACAGCGGTGGTGGGTATCACAGTAACCATGGGACTTTCATGGCCCCAGTGGCGGGGGTTTATGTTTTCTCGGTCTCAATTTTAAGTTACGTGAACGCCCATCCGGAAATATACGCAGAAGTTGTCCATAATGGCAATAGGCTAGCTATAGCTTATGGACACGGTGATTCGGGGCGCCATGACCAGGGCTCTGTTACGGTTATCGCACAGTTAAACAACGGCGACGAAGTTTGGGTAAGGAATATTATTACTGCCGATGAATCGATTTGGGGAACGGGAATGGATGTATTTTCCGGTTTCCTTCTTTGGGCATTGTAATTAATGAACGGACACGTATGTTACTAGAAGAGCATTTATTGTCTTAAATGTGTGTCGAATGAAAGCACACACAGTAATCGTGTGACCTGTTTTCGGCATGTTCGCACGTTGAAAAGAAAACATTTGCAAGCGTCTCCTGTTTTTCTTAAACACATTATTATAAGAAATATCACAAAATTGTGTTGAACATGTGTATAAAGCACGCGACAAGCTAGATTTGAAACTCGGAGCCCGGTTTGAGTAATTTAGCATCGCCTTTTAAAAAAGGTCCTTAATATATTGTGGGAAATCATGGTAACCCTTACAGTTACCATGTAAGTCTATTGAAAAATAAATTTGGGTCTGTGACCTGAAGTAGTTTATGCGTAACTGTCAGTGTCATAAGCTTTAGAAATATAGCTACGTAGCTTTTGTTTTGTTTAATGTTGAAATGTTTACTTACGAAAAATCCTGTAGTCACGAATAGTTTGGTTTTTGTTATGAATCATAGACGGAGTCAGTGGTTAAGCTTAGTTAAAATAGCATGTTTATCAATACTTTTAAACAATACACCACTCAACTTTAATAATCGGTCACCCAGGTTATTTTTTGAAAATAACACAAATACTATATAAAAGCTGGAAATCACCGAAACACATACCAATATTTTATTAAGTTTATCAAAAATGTAAGCTTATATCATACTATCTTTGTTAAACTTGTTAAAAGGTTTATCAAAATATGTTTTGACCCTATCATTTTGCAACGCACTGCATGCTTGGTGGTTGGACCCATTTACAGTTCGCCACTATGCTTTCCTCTATGATTATGCGATAACCTATGTGGACACTTTGATGACGTCTACCTAAAGTCTAAAAGGACGGTGACGTGTGATGTTTGTCTGCAGTCTTGTCTTGTTGTGCCCTCAATGGTTTATTCTCTTGTTGCTCTGGCTTATGCCAAGTCATTGAGTACCTTCTTTGTGGCTTTCTAGGCTATTGCTTTTTGTATTTATATATACACGTGTTTTACTTATATTGCCTACTGATGCTGCCTTGTTGGTTAGAGAATAGTTCATGGCGGTGATTTCTTTATTTACACTGTCCCATTGTATTGGGTTGACGGTAGGGTAAGTGTGAGGTTTGGTGCACCCTAGAACCTGGTTTAAAATTCCAGCGGTCTTTTTTGTCACTGAACGTTCCAAGGCGGTAGCCCTATTGTCAACCCTTTTGTGTTTGTGATGTCTTATTTGGTCTTTTATTAATCTTTAAATGTGTTCTTTGTGTCGGTGTGTGTTTGTGATTGACTGTCGTCCTTGAATGCTGCTTTTCCTGTTCGATTTTTATATCTATATTTGCACGACTGCCTTTGCTTTTTCATTGGTGATGAGTTTTCCTCGTTCTTTAAATTGAGCTGTTCCAATGTTGTTCTGGGTTTTAATTTATACATTTCCAGAAATGGAACTAGATACGTAATTATTTAGAGGTAAATAACTAAATTGAATTGAATTGAATTGAGTTTTACGTCGCAGCAACACATCAAAGGTTATTTGGCGCCTAACAGGGCTAAACATGCCCGAAGCATCCTCCATTTATATCAAGATACAATATGGAGAATGGGCCCAAACCCGTCTAACCTGCAGCAAATTCGAAAGTAGACACTCCATTTACGATAAAGCCACATGTCCACTTGGCATATGAATGAGCATGATAACAAACAAGAGGTCAATGACCTTGAAGCTCTACTGGCAGGTTCTAGAAGCTAGATCAGCATTCCTGTAAAGTTTCGTGAAAATCTGTCGAGTAATTTCAGAGTAGTCGTTACAAGTTTTTATATGTAACTGTGTAAACAAAGATGGCCGCTGGCAGCCATGTATAACGTCGAATCAAAGCGATTTTCGACAAGGACCAACATCATGTCATGCTGATCATTTTAGAAAAAGCCCCATATCAATATCACTTCTAGTTTTCAAGAAAAAGTCGCTACAAACTTGTTTTTTAAAAATCTATTTTTATCTTTGGTGGCCATCTTGGATTTTACTTTTTGCAAGGATCAACTAGACTTCATGGGCAACATTTCTGTAGTTTCAGAGGAGTAATCGCTACAAAAAAAATCGCGCATTTGTTTTGGTATTTGCCCCTAATTTCACTCAAAACGTAATACAAAACTTAATGGCAGCGCGGTGTTCTGGTAATTTATTCGACGTCGTTTTTTTTTCCACAAAGCAGTTTAGTAATTGTTACTTGTTTTGTTATGTAATTATTATACAATGATGGATGATGGATATGACATCAACAATCCAACTTGCAAAATGTACCGACATCATTGTGGCAGCATATGAAATGTCACAGATGTTCGCACGTTTAATATGAAATAGGCCTTCAAAATTTGAGTTTATACAATGTATTTGAAAAAAACAAGCTTTAATTTGAACTCCCCTCCTGGTTAATGGGTTACAGCGACGACATAAAAAATGCCGTTATATAATTTTACTTATAAACTGATATCAACTATCCCACAAGCAAGGTTTTACGCAAGCGTAATATAGCTGCCGAGAGAAAATAACTTTATATTTGAGCAGGAACTGGGAGCAAAGCTTAACATAATAACATATTAAGTCATGTGATAAAACAATATTGAAAAAAAAACACAAAAAAACAATGTTGTCTCGAAAACGCAAACATGCCATGACCGTTTTATCTTACCAGACACTTTCTTCCCAAATGTTACCATCAGTTCTTCCTACCAAACATTTTGAATCAAGGTGGACGACCTCGCTTCGTTCTTGTCAAATCCTTGACATGCGTACACATCAGCACAGAAATGCAATTGTTCACATGCGTATGCGTTGGCGTGCATTACAACACAGATGCATTACAACATAGATAAACTGTTCACTGCTACCATGTGTAATTACAAGATTGCGTTATCAAAGTGAAAAACTCAAAGAAACTGTTCATTACTACCTTACCATGTGCAATTCATAAACCATATAAAGGATACATTGCTTAATATTGTGTGTGCACTTCATTGTTAACTATTTAATAATAAAGAGTTTATAGCATCAGTCTCATTAGTTCTTGATCAACCCTCGTAGACATGTTTCTGATCGAGATTATTCAACGCACATTGTTATATCGCCTTTTTGCCGTATGTCAGCAGCAGCAGTAATGATGAATATAAGTTAATTTGATGAAAAAACAGTTTTGGTTTTCCGATTCACATTATTATTTCTTCTTCAGGGCGATTGCGCATCCCACATTCAACATAGCTATATATGTGTAAAAAAATACAAAAAATTGAGTGGGTGTTGGGGTGGAGGGGGAGGGCAACATAGCTATATGTGTAAGAATTGACCAAAACAACACAGAAATATCAACAAACAAAAAAAAGAGGAGTTATGAGTGGGGGTTGGGGTGTGGGTGTGGGTGGGGGTGGGGGAGGGGTGGGGTGGGTGTGGGTGAAGGCAACATATATGTGTAAGAAGCTATGAAAAAAATGACCAAAACAACACAGAAATATGTAATAAAAAAGAATACTGAGTTTTGAGTAGGGGTGGGAGGTGGGGTGGGGGAGAGGCGGGGTTGGGGGGAACATATATGTGTAAGAAGCTATGTAAGAATTGACCAAAACAACACATATATGTAAAAGAATAAAAAATATTCCAGTTTGAGTGGAGGGGGCAGGGGGCAACATAGATATGTGTAAGAATTGACAAAAACAACACAGAAATATGTAAACAAAAAAACGAGTTTCGAGTGGGGGGGGGGGGAGAGGCAGGGGGTGGGGGCAGGGGTGGGGGGGCAACACGAATTGACTAAAACAACACAGAAATAAGTTAAAAAATAGAGTTTCAAATGGGGGGAGGGGGTGAGAAGCTGGTGTGGGGGTGGGGGGAGGGGGCATAATGCTATAAGAAATCAAAAAACAAATTTATAGTTATATGCATGCTTACATGCAAACCTAGATCTGCCATTATTGCACATTTTATGGACCATCACAATTTAGGTTCCATGGGAGCCCAGAATTTGCAGAAGACAAAATTACTTACCAAACCCTTTACAACATACTATAAGGAAACCAATTCCCAAATTTGGTTCAGCTAGGACAAGAAATGTAAGAGATATAGACCTGTAAACACAGAATTTGGCTTCCATGGGAGCCCAGGGGTTACAGGAACCAAAATTACTTAAGCAGCCCTTAAGATAATGCTATAAGGTAGCTAACGGCCAAATTTGGTTGTGCTAGGGTAAGAAATGTAAGAGATATAGACTTGTAAACACAGCTTACACGCAAACCTTGATGTGGGACGCCGACGCCAACGCCGACGCCGGGGTGATTACATAGCTCTCTTATTCTTCGAATAGTCGAGCTAAAAAGTATCTACAAGAACATGTATTTGTATTAATTCTAACTTGTAAATTGACGAAATAGGGTTCCATCCTCGTCATGGACATGTTATTTATCATTGAGCAAGATAATTAATCCACATTGCTTAGTACTGGTTCTACCTAGGAAGCCATAGAGTGATTCATTTAAGTTGCAAGAACTTAGTTTCGTAATCGATGTAAAAGAAATGTGTTTAAACAAACAATAAACAGAAAAATCTTGAAAGCATTCAATGAAATTTAACACATGTATTATCGGTGTCGCCGTGGTGGTGTTATAGTTAGCACCTCTGTTTAGTAATCCGGGGATTGTACGTTCTATCTCAGCCAGGAAATAATTTGGATTAATTCTCGAAACACTTGAAAAAGAATTTCACATCTGACCTGTTCTTCGGATGAGACTACAAACCAAGGTCTGCTCGCTAAAAATTATTTTTTTCATAAATCTTTATTATTTGCCCAGTGCAAAAAACGCACGAACATATATATTCACCATAGAAAAAACCTGCCATAACTGTTAAGTTATTAAACAGAATTATGCCACTTTTTGTTATGTTTGCATTTGTATTTTATTATTATATAATACAGTATTGTGGCCAACTGACGCTTTATACTATATATAATTATTATTTGTCATCATATTTCTGAAACCTCTGATGGAATTCATTGAAACTTGAAGCATGTATTCACTAACATAAAAGGACTCAAAGAGACAAGTGCCAATATTACGTAATCTAATTAATCAGAATCATCTCCCTTTTTTTTCATTTTTTTTCTCAAATTTAAACTTGTTACGATATCTCTGAAACCCCTTGAAGGAATGTATTGGAACATGACACATGTATACACTTACATAAAAGTAACTCATAGAGTTGGCCAATTGGCCCCATATTATAGAGTTTCAATGGGCCAATTGTGGTTTTTAATGAGCCATGTAATTTACTATAATTATACAATATTTAATGTAAACAAAGATAAATATTGTATCATAATGCATGTTTAACACAATATAACAAATCCAGCGTGTTGTACACATCAATACCAAATGTCATAACAAGCCAAATAATAGCAAATGTTAAAACGGGTTTGTTAAAAATTGTGTGTGAAGTGGTTACTATGCTTCCTTTATATACTAACTCTTAACCCGCTACATATATAATAATGGACTGTTCTTTCTTGAATTAAGACCATTCTATTTATGTGTCAAAGGGGTGTTTTGGGGAAAATGACTAATCACCGAACATTGTAACCCTGATCAGCTTTACTCGCATTGCAGATCTGGTATTACAATGGACGTAAAGGCTATTATAGTCGTTATTATAGTCGTCTTAGCGGTTAAGGTCTACATATTTCAATGCAGCACAGGAAATCATTAACCGAGGTCTCTAATTCTATTTTGATTTCATATTCTGTGTTGTTTTACGGTTAAGAGTTTTACAATTCTATTGGGTTTTATTTGGTGTTGGGTTCACGAGCCAGACAATGTGAGTCTGGGAAAATACCACTAAATCCACTTCCTCGGAAGGTGGAAAATCAAACAATGATACTTGTTATTATGTAAGTAATACCCATAAACATTATTTTTCTCAATAAAACAAAACAGAGCATGTTAACAGTTCACAAATATATCTTTTAAAGTCTTTAAAGGGACACAAGGCAACTTGATTCTTAAAACAAGAGGCCCAAGAGGGCAAGTGGACGCTCTAACTGGCTAAAGATAACTAATGTATAAGGGGCCATAACTGTGTCAAAAATCATTCAAACCATAACAATGATATATTATGCGACTAGGCTTGTACTGCGCAAGTTTCGCTGACTTCCCGCCCAGAGGTTCAGGAGAACGTCTGTATAAAGTTAGTGTATCAACCCCTTTAAGGGTCATAACTCTGCAAAAATTTCATTCGAACTGGAACAAGGCAATGAAATGCGCAACTAGGCTTGGTACTGATCATCCCTGCCAGATTCGTTGAAATCCGGCAAGGGGATCAGGAGAATTAGTTGGGACAAAGTCTGTGTATTAAATCCTTAAAAGGGCCAAAAATCATTCAACCAGAACAATGCCAGGTGTAACTATGCTTGGTACTGATCATCCCCGTCAAGATTCGTTGAAATTCAACAAGGAGTTCAGAAGAGTTTTTTGTTTGTTTGTATGGTGTTTTACATCATTTTCAACACATGTAAGGTTATATATGACGGTCGATTGTTTTGTGGTGAGCGCAGACCACCAACTTATTCCTGGGTAGAACCAGTACTGTACACCTCCCCGCCATCCGTAAGAGTTCCGAAGAGACTAATTTGGACAAAGTTTGTGTATTAAAAACCTTTAGTCATAACTCTGCCAAAAATCATCAACAACCAGAATATGGCGATGATTTGCACAACTAGGCTTGATACTGATCATCCTTGTCAAGTTTCGATGAAATCCGGCCGGTGTTCAGGATAACTAAGCCCGGAAAAAGTTTGTGAATCAAAAACTTCAAAGGGCTATAACTCTGCCAAAATCTGTAAACCGGGAACGCAATGATGATACGCACAACTAGGCTCTTTCTGCTGATCATCCCTGCAAAGTTTCGCTGAAATCCGGCGAGGGGGTTCAGGAGGAACTTGTCCAGACAAAGTTTGTGTATTAAAAACCTTTAAGGACCATAACTCTGCCAAAACTTATTCAAACCGGAAACACGGCAATGATATGCACAACTAGACCTGAAAACTGATCATCCTTGAAAAGGTTCGTTTAAAATCCGGACAGTGGTTCAGGAGAACTAGTCAGGACAAAGTTTGTGTATTAAAACCTTTAAAGGGCCATAACTCTTGCCAAAATCACTACTAACTGGAACACGTTGACGATATGTACAAACTAGCTTGGTACTGATCATCCATGCCACAGTTTTCACTGAAATCCGGCCAAATGAAGAGAGCGCCCTTTCGTCTTAATGAGGCAAAACACAGCATTTTTTAAATAATCAAAGGCCATAACTCCTGTGTGACTAATCCAATTGATTTGGTTTTCGAACTTGTCCAAACTTCATTAACCTGATAGTAACAATTTGGTAAAATTGGTAAAGAGTTTGGATGAAAAAATGAAGGCCCTATCGCCTTTAAGGAGGAAAATATTGAATTTTTTAACTAAATCAAGGGCCATAAAGCTTTTCGTTGGACACCAACAATCTTGTACAGTTTTGGAAAAGATCCGATGTAAAATGAAGGCCTCTAGTGTTAAATGAGGCCAAAATATAGCCTATTGCAGAAAATCAAGGGCCATAACTGCGGTGTAAATGGTCCAATCTGACTGGTTTCGAGCTCGTCCTGAGCTTCATTGATATTAACAATCTGGTAGAGTTTGATAAAGATCGGATGTGAATAAAAGGCCCTATCGTCTTAACGAGCAAAATATAGCATGTTTTAACTAAATCAAAGGCCATAACTCAGCTGTTACTGGTTCGATCTGCTGGTTTTCAGAACTTTTCCAAGCTTTCATTGATATTAACAATCTGGTAAAGTTTGCTAAATACGGATGAAAAATTCAAACCCTATCAGTCTTAACGATGCAAAATATAACCTTTTTAACTAAATCAAGGACCATACTCCGCTGTTACTGTCCGATCTCTGCTGTTACTGGTCCGATCTGGCTGGTTTTCGATCTCGTTCGAGCTTTTATTGTTATTAACAATCTGGTAAAATTTGGTAAAGATCGGATGAAAAATTGAAGGCCTCTCGTCTTATCGAGACAAAAGTAACGACGGGACCCTGACAAACTCGGCATCCCAATAAGCTCTGCTGGTCTTCGGCCAGTAGAGCTAAAAGTCAAGGCTACAAACTCACTTTTCACACAACCTGTAATATGTATGTTCCCCATATTAAGAATTGATAAATAAATGGATCTCGAAACTATGTAGTTAATATAAAAAATACAAATTCCATCTTTCCTGAATATTTATACTATTTTTATTATATACTTAACATTTATAAAACTCTTATAGTTTCACTGGTTTACTATTTCACATGTGGGAAATATATAGAGGATAATTGTTTGTTTGAGTGAATATAGGGATTTATTTTCCATCTCAAAGTGTGAAAACAAATTTCAAGAGTGCTTTAGTGAATATATTTGAGTTTTCTCACTTTGAGATTGATAATAAATCCTATATTCAAACAAACAATATAATATCTATATATTATACCAGATCTACTCACAACCTGGAAATTTATTGCAGAAAAAACCTAATGGCGCCAAAACAATGACGTCAACAACGTAAACAACGTAATTTGAGTGAAAATATATAAAATATATTTCACATGTGTAAATAAAAACAATGATCAGAAAAATATAAGGTTTTATTTTTATCATAAACTCCAATATTTCACTGAAAGTATATATAAAATATATCACTCAAATGACCGTTATGCAACTGTGACGTTGTTTATGTTGTTGACAGTTATTGACGGGTCATTGTTTTGCACATTTATTTTTTCTGCATAAATTTCCAGGTCGTGAGTATATAATAAATAGAATATTTGTTGGTTTGTCGTGAATATAGGATTTATTTTATCTCAAAGTGAGAAAACTAAAATTTTTCCACTCATGCTAAGCACTCGTGAAAATATGTTTTCTCACGTCTCGGATGAAATAAATCCTATTTCACATCAAAACAAACAAATAATCCTCTATATATTGATCACATAACTTGCAGTGTAGGGAGAGCTAATGAAGCCATGATATATTTATCAATATTACACTAGTGTAAGAAATATGCAAATGAGGTTGAATCATCATTCGGTCTTTTCCGTTCAGATGCGAGTACATCGGAATTCCCTTGTAGATTTTCATAACTATTCAAAATACGGACTATGGAAATCGGCGAGGTATGGTCCCGTTTGTTCAGTGTTCTATACGTAGGAGACCGAGTCAACATACGGTCATCATACAAAAATATACGACGTTTATATACAGGGAAGCTACAATAATACATGTTGTTTATAAGGCGTTGTTTATATGTAATGATAGAATCTCAAACTTGCGACTATTTAATACTGAATTTATAATTTGTTGGTTAAAATTTTTGAAATAATGCTCTGCATAGCCTCACACTGTATTAGTTTAAACAAATTCAATATTGAACAGGCACTCATGTAGATCCGTCTATATATGCAGCTACAATGCATAAACATGATATTGAATAAGTATATAAATCAGGTATATACTGCTACACAAATAAAATACTTAAGATTGCCATATGTCCCTTTAACTATACAAAGATAAATATGAGCTTTTTACAAACATATAACAAAGGCAGTATAGCATGTATAGTTCTACCATTAAATGTGATATTGTGATGTACAGTTTTGTTAATTAAAAGGCACTAATTAAAGGGCGCATTTCTGCACTGCATATTTCACATTTCCTTTCTTTCTTTAAGACTACTTCGACTGTTTTAGGAATGCAATAATAAAAATGTGTTGACGTGTCGTGACAAGACGGGACAAAATTTGACGCGACAAAAATGTGTTGGCCTGACAAGACATTTACGCACAGCTTGGATTTCTATATAGACCCCACTTCACTTTGTGAAAAGCAGGGGAATAATTACATATGAATAATATATTCTTTGAAATTATTCTCCTTTCATCTTTCTTATGATGTGTTGGTGGAAATGTTTCCTGCTCAGTCCCCACTTGTTGGTGAAATGGTTCCCTGCATATGCAGACTTTGTTTTATAGAAATGACAATTCCATATACCCGATATAACAATGAATACTTAACAGATAATCTGATGAATTTATATTTGAAAAAGAAAGCATGTGAATCTCTGTTATGTTTCCCGAGCTTCAATAAAACAAGAGGCCCCAAGAGGGCCTTGATGGACGCCTCTACTAGGCTAAAGATAAAGTTTATGCACAATTGGGCATAACTCTTTCAAATATCGTTCACCAGAACATAGGTGATGATATAGGCACTAGGCTTGGTACAGATTGTCCCTGACAAGTTTCGCTGAATCCAGCAGAGGTTCAGGAGAACTAGTCTGTACAAAGTTAGTGTATTAAACCCTTTTAAGGGGGCCATAACTCTGCACACGGCAATGATAGGTGCAACTAGATGCTTGGTACTGATCATCCCCATCAAGATACGTTTAAATCCAGCAAGGAGTTCAGAACAGACTAATCTGGATGTTTCTCTATTAAAACCTTTAAAGGGCCATAACTCTGACAAAATCATTCAACCCGAATATGGCGATGATATGCACAACTAGGCTTGATAATGATCATCCTTGTCAAGTTTCGTTAAAAATCCAGAAAACTAGCCCGGAAAAATGTTTGTGTATCAAAAACCTTTAAAGGGCCATTACTCCACCAAAAATCTGTTAACCGGAATGCAACGATGATATGCACAACTAAAGCTTGGTGCTGATACATCCCTGTAAAGTTTCGTTGAAATGTGTTCAGGAGAATAGTCCCAGACAAAGTTTGTGTATAAAAACCTTAAAAGGGCCATAACTCTGCAAAAATCTTTCCAACGGAAACACGGCAAAGATTTGCACAACTAGATCTGAAAACTGGATCATACCCTAAAAAGTTTTGTTTAAATCCGGACAGGGGTTCAGAAAACTAGTCAGGACAAGTTTGTTATTAAAACCTTTAAAGGACATAACTCCACCTAAAATCATTCAACGGACACAGTGACGATAATGTACATCTAGACTTGGTATCTGATCATACCTGAAAAATTTCAATGAAAATTTGCCATACTACTAAATGAGGCCAAAATATAGCATATTTCCAGAAAATGAAATCAAGGGCCATAACTCTCAGGTTAATTAGTCAATCTGGCTGGTTTCAAAACATTGTTGGAGCTTTCATTGATAGTAACAATCTGGTAAAGTTTGGTAAAGATCGGATGAAAAAATGGAAGACCCCATCGTATAACAAGGCAAATATAGCATTTTTAACTAAATCAAGGGCCATAAACTCCCGCTGTTACTGTCCGATCTGGCTCGTTCGAACTTGTCTGAGCTTTAATTGAAATTAACAAACTGGTAAAGTTTGATGATGATCTGACGAAAAATGAGTCCTAGCGTCTTAACGAGGCAAAATATAGCATTTTTAAACATAAATCAAGGGAGCCATAACTATGCTGATTGCTGGTCGATCTGGCTGGTTTTCGACTTGCCAAGCTTTCATTGATATTAACAATCTGGTAATTTTGGTAAAGATCGGATGAAAAAAGAAAACCCCTATCTTCTCAACGTGGCAAAAATATAGCCTTTTTTTTTACTAACCCAAGGGCCATAACTCCACTGGTACTAGTCCGATCTGACTGGTTTTCGAACTTATCCGAGCTTTCAGTTGATATTACAAGATGGTAAAGTTTGTAAAAGATCGGATTAACAATGAAGCCCCTATTTGTCCTAACGAGGCAAAATATAGCATTTTGAACTAAATCAAGGGCCATAACTCCGCTTGTTACTAGTCCAATAAGGAATGGTTTACAAACTCGTCCGAATTTCATTGATATTAACAATCTGATAAAATTTGGTAATATCTCGGATGACAATGAGCCCCTATCGTCTTACATGGCAAAATATAGCATTTTTTAATTAAATCAAGGGCCATAACTCCGCTGATACTGGTCCGATATGCTTTTCGAACTTGTTCGAGCTTTCAATGACATTAACAATGTGGTAAAGTTGGTAAAGATAGGATGAAAAATGAAGGCCCTATTGTCCTTAACGAGGCAAAATATAAGCATTTTGAACTAATCAAGGGCCATAACTCCGCCGATACTGGCACCGACCTCGCTGGTTTTCAAACTTGTCCGAGCTTCATTGATAGTAACAATCTGGTAAAGTTTGGTAAAGATCGATGTGAAGATGAAGGCCCTATCGTCTTAACGAGGCAACGTTAGCATTTTAACAAAATCAAGGGGCATAACTTCGCCGATACTGGTCCAATCCGGTCTGGTTCGAACTTTTTGTCCGAGCTTTCATTGATACTAACAATCTGATAAAGTTTAGTAAAGATCGGCTTGAACAATGATGCCTCTGTGGTCTTAACATGCCAAAATATAGCATTTTTAACTAAATCAAGGGCAATAACTCTGCTGTTAATAGTCCGATCTAGATGTTATCGAACTTGTCCGAGCTTTCCATTGATATTAACAATCTGTGCAAGTTTGGTAAAGATCAAATAATAAGTGAAGGTGCTAGTGTTCACAAGGCTTAGATAAGGCATTTTTTCAGCAACAAGGCCATAACTCTCATTGAAATTTTTCGATCTTGCGTTTCCGAACCTTGTTTGACTTTCAATTGATATAAAGACACTGGCAAAGTTAAGAAAAGATCCGATTAATAATGAAGGCCCTAGAGTGTTCACAAGTCGGAAAATAGCATTTTTCAGAAAAAAACAAGGGCCATAACTCCGTGTTATTGATCCGATTTAGCTGTTTCGAACTTGTTCGAGCTTTCATTGATATACCACGCTTGGTAAACGTTTGTAAAGATCAAATAATAAATAAAGGGTGCTAGAGTGATCACAAGGCCGAAAATGGGCATTTTTCAGAAAAAACAAGGGCCAATAACTCTAGTGTTACTGACCCAATTCAGCTGATTTTTTCGAACTTAGTCCAAGCTATAATTAGTATTAATAATATGTGCAAAGTTTTAGTAACGATCAAATAATAAATGAAGGTGCTAGAGCGTTCACAAGGCAGAAAATAGCAATTTTCAGTACAACCAAAGGCCATAACTCCCGGTGTTATTGATTTGATTTGGCTGATTTCGAACTTGTCCAAGCATTCATTGATTTACAATCTGATGCAAGTTTGGTAAAGATCAATAATAATGAGGTGCTAGAGTGTTCACAAGGCTTTAATATGCATTTTTTCAGCAAAACAAGGGCCATAACTCCAGTGAAATTATTCCAATCTGCTTTGGTTTTTTTTTTAGAACTATGTCCTAGCTTTCATTGATATTAACAACCTGTTAAAGTTTGATAAAGACCGGATGAAAAATAAAGGCCCGAGAGTTGTCCAAGACGAAAGTTAACAACGGACGGACGACGGACGGGACGACGACAACTCGCCATCCCATAAGCTCTGCTGGCCTTTTTGTTTCTCGCGTAAGTGAAATATTAGTGACTATCATAATTATGGATTGCCTTTCACCTCAGAAAATAAAAAGAAATAAAGTAAAATAAAAAGTGATATTATAAAGAAATACATACTCTTAATTACATCATTGAATTATGTGAATAATTTATAATATATGAACGATTGAACTTTAAACCGTACTTACCTATTATAAACTATACATTTTTAAGATTTAAAAATAGCTCAGATGCCTAGGATTTATAAGCAGGGTTGCAAAATGTATGTGACAGAGTTTCACTGCTTTCTGACATTACTACTCCAGGGTGCCCTGGTGAATGCGTTGTGAAGACATTGAAATAAATAACATGGAAAAATATATATACATAAGTAGATGTTTTTGAGTTTTATATATGAACTTCTTCTTCTAGTAAATTTATATAAACTACTTCTTTTCTATTTTTTTTTGGAGAAAAAACATGTTTCAAACATGGAAACTATATAAGGTTCTATATACAAATAATTTCCAACCTTACTAAGTCTTACATATCTGTATTTAAGGTCATTGTCATTGGATGGAACCTAAGACATGTATCATGTATATTCAACAAGTTTACACATTCAAGAACTCTTTTGGAAGGACTACTTTTCTTGTGCGAGTCATAAATATTTATTACCTTGTCTTAAAAGGAGTACATCAGGCTTTGTGGCCTAATTTGTTTATTAAAAGCATAATTGTAATTGGGTTTTAAGGCGCACCAACACATGAAAGGGTTATATGGCACCTACAGAAATGAACAACAATTAACAGTTTCCTATACGTGAGTGTTCAACTTATAATGTATACACTTTTGTTAATAGATGTATTTTTCAGCGAAATGAGTTATTATAAACATGCGTGATTTAAGGTTAGTGAACTGTTATTTAGAACATAATGCATTTTAAAATTATTTACAAGTTTCACGCGGTTTGCTTTAAATTACATTTCTCAATTAGGTACCCACTAGTTTCCAATTTTAACCTTTATGTTTCCTATTGCCGTAGAGTTTTACCCTAAACCAAATAATGTCACTAAACGCATATCTTATTGTTAAAAATCTTGTGTTTGAAATTTAAATATGATCCAACTGTTTTTATTTTATGTCAAAAATATAAATGTTGGAAATTAAAAAGTTCGAATTTTATCGAAAATTTTAAAGAAAACCACAAATTATATGACAGTCTAGTAGTATGTTACCGATGATTTTATAAATTTACCAAAAAGAAGCATTTTATTCATATTTTTGATGGTATGGGGACAAAAAAT
>JAWPHD010020907.1:0-30023 GCA_037043455.1 Cyrtodaria siliqua | reverse complement strand
GGTTGTTTTGGGGGAAATGGGAAATGGACGCAAAGATTATTATAGTCAGGCTTAGCGGGTTAAGGGTTAAGATACACATTTAGCTCAACATTCTCTTAAAACGTGTTTGTAACTGATCATTCCGACAATCTTAGAAAAATCAGAGCATTTGTTTTTTATCACCGTGTTGGTTCCTGGGCAAAAATTAAGGACCACTACTTATCCAGACAGCAGTGGCAGAAAAACAATAAACGTGGCTTCAGCATACATGGAGTGTCTACAATAGAATTTGCAGCAACTCTGCAGTTCTACAGGTGAGAAGATTCTAGGCCCATTCTCCATATTTTATCTCGATGTAAATGAAGGATGAGCCTGGCATGTTCATTCAGTTAGGTTTCATTTTCTCATTTATTTCATGTTCATTAAAGGTCATCATCATCCCTGTATTGTTTCAGGTGCTACGTGAGTAGTGGCAGAAAACAATGATGGTGGCTTCAGCGAAAAATAGGAACGCTTACAGTAGAATCTGCTGCAGTTCTGCAGGTGAGAAGGTTCGTCCCATTCCGCATATTTTTATCTACATGTAAATTGTGGGTGGGCCTGGAATGTTCATTCCTGTTGGAGGGAGGGCATGGAATGTTCATTCCTGATGGAGGGTGGGCCTGGAATATTCATTCCTGCTGGAGGGTGGGCCTGGAATGTTCATTCCTGTTGGAGGGAGGGCTTGGAATGTTCATTCCTGTTGGAGGGAGGGCCTGGAATGTTCATTCCTGCTGGAGGGTGGGCCTGGAATGTTCATTCCTGCTGGAGGGTTGGCCTGGAATGTTCATTCCAGTTGGAGGGTGGGCCTGGAATGTTCATTCCTGTTGGAGGGTGGGCCTGGAATGTTCATTCCTGCTGGAGGGTGGACCTGGAATGTTCATTCCTGTTGGAGGGTGGGCCTGGAATATTCATTCCTGTTGGAGGGAGGGCCTGGAATGTTCATTCCAGTTGAAGGGTGGGCCTGGAATGTTCATTCCAGTTGGAGGGTGGGCCTGGAATGTTCATTCCTGTTGGAGGGAGGGCCTGGCATTTTCATTCCAGTTGGAGGGTGGGCCTGGAATGTTCATTCCAGTTGGAGGTTGTGCCTGGAATGTTCATTCCTGTTGGAGGGTGGGCCTGGAATGTTCATTCCTGTTGGAGGGAGGGCCTGGAATGTTCATTCCAGTTGAAGGGTGGGCCTAGAATGTTCATTCCAGTTGGAGGGAGGGCCTGGAATGTTCATTCCTGCTGGAATGTTCATTCCTGTTGGAGGGAGGGCCTGGCATGTTAATTCCAGTTGGAGGGTGGGCCTAGAATGTTCATTCCAGTTGGAGGGTGGGCCTGGAATGTTCATTCCTGTTGGAGGGTGGGCCTGGAATGTTCATTCCTGCTGGAATGTTCATTCCTGTTGGAGGGAGGGCCTGGCATGTTCATTCCAGTTGGAGCCATATAACCTTTTTGTGTTGGTGCATCTTAAAACCCAGTTCAACTCATTTGTTCTTTTTTAAAGATTTTTTTAAAAGTTTGGCTAATTTCCATTATGGCAGCTGTCTTGAAAGACAAAAGACAAGATTAACCCAATTTGTTAAAAAAAAAAATCAACAGAAGAGCTTTGTCTCAGGAGCGCATGCAATCTGATGAATTGAATTGGGTTTTTATTGTGCACCAAATGAGAGGTTATATGGTGCCTAACAGGAATGAACATGTCAGGCTCATCTGCCATTTTCATTTAGTTAAAATATGGAGAATTTGCCTAGAACCTTTTAACATGCAGAGTTGCTGCAAATTCTATAGTAGACACTCCATTTACGATGGAGTCACATTTCCACGTTTGCATACACGGTGTCATGATGAAGACCTTAGTCAGTTTTGGTAAAAAAATGAAAAATGAATATGAAGCAGGGTCCTACCCTCTGCCTCTAGCGGGATTTGTAGAGGTTGTATTCTACCCCGGCAACCACAGGGTGATGACGGTGTTTGTCTAACAATACCTGGATATCCAGCAGGTTATTATATAGTCTGAAAATGTACTGTATACAGATTTTATTTGGCAGATGCAAAATTTGGCGGTTTTTGTGAAAATGGATATGTTGGCGGTGATTATATTTGGCGGTGATTATGTTTGGCGGATCAATATGATTTCTGCCAAATTAAAAGAAATTTTATCTTCTATTTGTTTCGTTCCTTTTTACCTTCAAGATTTGTCATTAACTTTAATATGGCAAATTTTGAAATAAGGGAAATAACTCGTAAAACTGTTCTTTGAATTGTGGTAGGAGTCGAAGTGGTCATAAAATATCTGTGGCACTCGCTCATTATTTATATTTAAAATACCGTTAGATCCCGATAGTTAAACTGTAATTATATAGAGAGAGCAGAGAAACGATATTTATGATGGTGAACGATTTTCACTTTTCTTACACTGTCAATTTGAATGAAAGTCAAATTAAACACCCTCGATAATTGCTAATAAATTTACAAAGGGCACTGAATGTGTGAATAATTATCATAGTGACAATTTGGTTATAGTGTCTTTAATCAATATAATATACTGAAAGGAAAAAGAAATGCATAATCAAAAAATGGCCTATGCTGCACTATTGTACACCCCTAATTCCATGTAATATTCCAGATATATCTCAATGTGCTTTGTACAAAAAGGGGCTACAACTAATTACAGAAAGGACAACCTGTCATGTAGTAGACCTTTTAATAAAAGTATACTTTGTTACACGAAATTCATAAATGTTGAAGTTTCGCTTGAAAAAGTCGAGCCATTTCAGTATTGTGTTTAATGTTAAGAGACTGCAACGTTTGAAGCCTAAGTTTGCTCACATGCTTGAGCCAAATGCACTTTCTGTCAATAATAAAACTTTAAAGGGGTAACTATTGGTGTGTTCGGGGCTGTTTAAACCTTCTTTCCGAAAGGACAGGCCTAACGTTGCCCTGTACCATTCGATTAGCAGTAGCATATTAAACATACAATATATAGTGGAAATACCCATTATGCGTTTCTTTTTCCTTTCAGTATACATACAAAACAATGAGTGTAAAACTGCATTTATACATGATTTTATATACTGTCAAACTTCTATTATGATGATAACAAAACACAGGCTTAAAAAAGATACAAGTATATTTATTCACTGTTCAAAGCAATTGCCAATTATAGGATTAGATGATAAACAGCAAATCACTGCTTGTATCTGCATTAATTAGTTCTCCCCCTTGTTTGTAAATTAGCCATGTATATGGAAATTAAAATCAGTGACAATTCATTTCTGTTAGTTGTTTATGATCTTATTAAGCTTCATGGTAGCTGTAATATTGGACTTATTTTGGCGCTTCCGTCCTTGACCGCCAATATAGCTAAAATAAATTCACCGCCAATATTAATACGTATATAGTAAGTAAACTTAGTCAAACTATGAGAAATAAGTTTATGCATCAATCTTAACATCCCCTAGCTGAAAAGAACTACCGGTACCTAGATTTTCTAAAAAAAATATTTTCATATACAATGTATATCTCAATGATATCTTGAAGTGGCAGTTTTAAACCAAAGGTGTTAGCATACAGAAATGGTGTTATTTATTCAATTTTCAATTCAGATGATCTCAAATCCTCCGTCTCCCCTTCGCAGCCCACCTCTCCTGCACCCCAACCCTCCTCTCAGTCACTGTCAAGAAGTTTAAACAAGCATCTTGTTTCGGTCTATCCTCCGAGCACATTAAAGAACCGTAGGAATATATTCGATAATAAGAGTAGGGCAGGTTCCCGGATTCCTATGTATTCGTCCCCTCTCTCTGGGGCGGCTCTAAATAAGAGTAGGGCAGGTTCCCAGATTCCTATGTATCCTTCGCCTCTCTCTGGGGCGGCTCTAAATAACCTATACTGTGTTGATGAGCCGTTAAACAACATTCAATTCAATTCATTTAAACAAGCATCTCAATTTATTCATCCAGTATTGTTTATGGTAGAATGTAACGATGAAAAATTGAAAATTCACTAAGGAGGTTGGCTGGGAAAAGACGTAGTGATGAGATTATTTTTAAATTCACATTTAAAGCTTCTTTGGTATAATTTAGATTCAAAATTATCAAAAAAAGGCTAGGTCACCACGCAGATTTCCCCACTAGACGTCATTGAAGAAGGCACATATTTCTAACTTCAAAATTTCACTAAAAAGAGGAAAAATATTGTCATTGAACATTTTCACAATTGTTTTCATAACATTAAGTTTATTGAAAAACAACAATTAATTTTCGATTGCATATATACATATCTTTCAAATCACACAAAAGCAATTGTAATCCTCGTTCGTCTTTTTACTTTAAAAAGCAAACATATATGGACCGTACCCCACCCACTTTTGTTTTTACCGAAAAATTAATTCAAGATAAAAAAATATGTTCTAAGGATCAACTTTTTTTAAAACTTGTATATGTCAAGATCCTATGATATTTCTTTCAAAACAAGTAAAAAAATATATAGGTCACCAGGCTTCTAATGATTTTTTATTAAAAATTCTTTAAATTACACCCATTTTGGAGTTATTTTGACATTTTCAATGTAAAATACTGTACACACACTATTGACATGGAGATCGAAAATAAAATTAGCTCAGTATCTACTTTTATATATGTATTCCACTACTGAAAAACAAAAATCTGATTTATTCTATAGCAAAAGGATAAATTCTACTCAGAGCTACCCCTATTTTGTTGACAACAAAAAATTATCACAAATGACGGAAAAAATATGAAAAAAAAAATTTGCTTAAAATTTGCTATGTTACCATCTTAAATCCTACATTATATCCATATCTAATAGAATGGAAAAAATGAAACAATTCTGTTGTCAAATGAAACTATAATTTAAAAAATAAAATGTTTAGACTTGAAGATGTCAAAACTTGCCCAGCCAACATCCTTATTCTTTAGAAAAATAGACAGTGGGCGAGTTTAAATAAATCAAGCTTGCCGCATGTCCCTTTAAGGAGTGAGCGACGTAAACATAATCTTAACATTTTATATCAATAAACCAATCTGGTGTGAGAAGATCAATATTAAATATGAACGTGATATACAATACTGTGTGAGTGCTTAACAGGGCAGTCTTGCTATACAAGCAGCATCAAGAGAAAATGTCTACTTCTTTGCTATATACTGTCTATAAGTGTTGCAGGTGAAGAGAAAATTGAAGTTTTAGATACCTCTACCTCAGTGAATTAATTAAAATTTGGCACAGCTGTTATTGAATGTATGGAGATTTGTTCAGTAAAATATGAAATCAATTTAATACTTCAAAATGCTACATCCTAAAAATAGATTTTGCTGTCTGCTACAAAATTCAAATTTACCCCTAGTGCTTTTAGCCAATCACAGCACAGTAGAGATAAGAGTGTGTGTTTTTCAGCAGAGTTACCACTGACATGACAACGGCATGTACATGCTCTAGTTGCTGTCCACCTGGATATTGCTACAAGTGAACCCCGGCCAAGTGAACCCCTTTCTAAATGGAAAGTCAGTAATTCTCCCATTAAATGCTTTTCCAGCAATAGTAATTTGAACCCCAACACCTGCTTCATGTTTTCTTGCCTTTTGTTTGATGACTATTACGGAATTTCTCCCCTTTTTAGCTCTACTGGCCAAAGGCCAGCAAAGCTTATGGGATGATGAGATGTCCGTCGTCCGTCCGTCATCCGTCCGTCTTTAAACTTTTGCCTTGCGAAAACTCTAGGGCCTTCATTATTAATCAAATCTTTACGAAACGTTGCAAGTGCCTTTATATCAATGAAAGCTCGGAAAATTTTGAAAACCAGCCAGATCGGATTAGTTTCACAGGAATTATAGCACCTTCATTTATTATTTGATCTTTACCAAAACTTGCAAAGATTGTTGATATCGATGAAAGCTTGACAAGTTCGAAAACCAGCCAAATCCGATCAGTAACACCAGAGTTATGGCCTGTTTTTTCTGGAAAATGCTATTTTCTGCCTTGTGAACGCTCTAGCACCTTCATTTATTATTTGATCTTTACCAAACTTGCAAAGATTATTAATACCAACTTGGACAAGTTTGAAAATCAGCTAAATTCGTTCAGTAACACCAGAGTTACGGCCCTTGTTTTTTCTGAAAAATGCCATTTTATGCCGTGTGAACACTCTAGCACCTTCATTTATTATTTGATCTTTACCAAACTTGCACAGATTGTTAATATCAATGAAAGCTTGCACAAGTTCTAAAACCAGCTAAGTTGGCTCAGTAACACCAGCGTTATGGCCCTTGTTTTTTCTGAAATTTGCCATGTTATACCTTGTGAACACTGTAGCATCTTCATTTATTATTTGATCTTTACCAAACTTGCACAGATTGTTAATATCAATGAAAGCTTGGACAAGTTTGAAAAACAGCTAAAGTGGCTCAGTAACACCAGAGTTATGGCCCTTGTTTCCCCCCCTGAAATATGCCATGTTATGCCTTGTGAACACTCTAGCACCTTCATTTATAATTTGATCTTTACCAAACTTATTTTGATTGTTAATATCAATGAAAGCTTGGACAAGTTTGAAAACCAGCTAAATTGGCTCAGTAACACCAGAGTTATGGCCCTTGTTTTTTCTGAAATATGCCATTTTATGCCTTGTGAACACTCTAGTACCTTCATTTATTATTTGATCTTTTCCAAACTTACACTGATTGTTAATATCCGTGAAAACTTGGGCAAATTCGAAAACTAGCCAAATTGAACGAGTAACAGCAGAGTTATGGCCCTTGATTTGCTGAAAAATGCCATATTCTGCCTTGTGAACACTAGCATTTTCAATTATTATTTGATCTTTACCAAACTTGCACATATTGTTAATATCAAGAAAGCTCAGACAAGTTTTAAAACCAGCCAAATGGGATTAGTAACAGCAGAGTTATGTCCCTTGTTTGTCTGGAAAAGCTATATTCTGGCTTGTGAACATTCTAGCACCTTCATTTATTATTTGATCTTTACCAAACTTACAAAGATTGTTAATATCAAAGTAAGCCCAGATAAGTTTGAAAACCAGCCAAATTGTTTTAGTAACACCAGAGTTACGGCCCTTGATTTAGTTAAAAAATGCTGTATTTTGCCTCATTAGGACGATAGGGTTTTCATTTGGCCAGATTTTAATGAAACTTTGCAGGGATGATCATTACCAGGCCTAGTGGTGCATCATCACTATGTTCTGTTTGAATGATTTTTGGCTGAGTTATGGCCCTTTAAAGGTTTTACTACACAAACTTTATCTGGACTATTTCTCTTGAACCCTTGTCTGGATTTCAAGAAACTTTGCAGGGATGATCAGTACCAAGCCTAGTTATGCTTGTCATCGCCATATTTCGGTTAAACAATTTTTGGCATCGTTATGGACCTTTAAATGTTTTAATACACACACTTTGTCCAGACTAGTTCTCCCGAACCCCTGACCAGATTTCTGTGAAACTTTGCAGGGATGATCAGTAAAAGCTCTAGTTGTGCATGTCATTGCCGTGTTCCATTTGAATGATTTTTGTGTAATTATAGGCCTTTAAAGATTTTGATACGCAAATTTTATCCAGATAAGTTTCTTCTGAACTCCTGGCCGAATTTCAATGAATTGTGAGCACCAGGCCTAGTTGTGCCTACCATTGCCGTCTTTTGTTTGAATGTGTTATGGCCTAATATACACAAACTTTATCCAGACAATGTTTGCTGAACCCCTGGCTGGATTTCAGTGAAACTTGGCAGGAATGATCAGTACCAAGCCTAGTTGCGCATGTTGTTATTGTGTTCCCCATGAAAGACTCCATATAGCCAGTAGAGCGATACAGGCCCTCTTGGGCCTCTTGTTTATAAATCCATTGAGATTGAATTTGAAAAGGATAAATATTAGAATTCGAATTATTTATCTTAAATGTTTTTACATGAAACTTCCAGTGTAATATGTTAACGTATTTATCTAGGCAGTGCTACGTTGCATTATAAATACCTACTTGATAAATATGTAAATTTGTCAATACATATATGACCTTGAGTATTACATAAGCTGAGTATGGATCAATACACTTTTATCAAGTTTGTATTTGTTCAAGTGTAGCACTGTCTAGATAAAAGTGTAAACATATTAAACTGCAAGTTACATGTAAAAATATTCAGGATAATTTGAGTTCTAATTTTTATGCTCCCCGAAAATAATCCGAAATTTTCGGGGAGCATATTCGGATTATTTTCGGGGAGCATATAGTTGCCATCATGTCCATACGTTTTTCATCCAATTTTCATGAAACTTCACAGGAAGTATCAGTATGATGTCTAGTAGTGCATGTTATCACGGCGTTCTAGTTGAGTGATTTTTGGCAGAGTTACTGAACTTTGAAGTGTTTCGCGTCTAAAACTTGTCTGCTCAACTCGTACATTTTTCATCCAATTTTAATGAAACTTCATAGGTAGTATCAGTATACGTTGTTTAGTAGCACATATCATCAGGACGTTCCGGTTGAATGAATTTTGGCAGAGTTACGGGACTTCGAAGTTTTTGGATCTAAAGCTTGTCTGCTCAACTACATTTTTCATCCGATTTTCACAAAACTTCACAGGAAGTATCAGTATGATGTCTAGAAGCGCATATTGTCAGTATCTTACGGTTTAATGATTTTTGGCAGAGTTTTGGGCCTTCGATATCTTTTTCAAATCTAAAGATTTTCCGCTCAACTCTTCCTACATTTTTCTTCGATTTTCAAGAAACTTCACAGGAAGTATCAGTACGATTTCTAGTAGCGCATATTGTCAGGACGTTCTGGTGGAATTCTTTTTTTGGCAGAGTTACGGGACTTCTGTGTTTTTCATCCAATTTTCATACTTAATAGGAAGTATCACTATGATGTGTAGTGGCTCATGTTGTCAGGGCGTTCTAGTTGAATGATTTTTGACAGAGTTATTGACAGAGTTATGGGACCTTAAAGTTTTCAAATGTAAGGCTTTTTCACTCGAACTCCTACTTTATCAATATGATGCCTAGTAGCACATATTGTCAGGACGTTCTGCTCGATTTTTTTTCGGCAAGTTAGAGGACTTTGAAGTTTTTCAAATATAAAGCTTGTCTGCTCAACTCCTACATTTTTCATCCGATTGTATTTCACATGTGTACCTTTTTTCGGGGAGCTTCCATCGGTTCTACCAATTTCTTATTTTCTTTTGTTAATGCACTTTCAGTGGGATTCCACAAAAGGGGACATAATCCTTAATATATTGTTCAGGATATCGAGACCTCATGCTGGTAATGGCTGCTGGTAAGTCAAAGGCTGCTGGTAAGTCAAAGGCTCAGCACTAAACTATTGTATCGTGTTATTTATGTATATATAGTTACAGTAGTTTTGAGTTGAATCGGTGCTTTACAGCGCACAAACACAAAAAGATATATGGCGCCAACAGGAATTAACATTGAGTGCCAGTAGTTTTGTATTCACCCCTTCAAGTATGTAGATAACAATGAATGACGTTGGCAGCAACCTTGGAGGAGATGATAATGAATGGCGTTGACAGCAGCCATGGAGGAGATAATAATGAATGGCATTGGCAGCAACCTTGGAGGAGATAATAATGAATGGCGATGGCAGCAACCTTGGAGGAGATGATAATGAGTAGCATTGGCAGCAACCTTGGAGGAGATAATAATGAATGACGTTGGCAGCAACCTTGGAGGAGATAATAATGAATGGCGTTGGCAGCAACCTTGGAGGAGATGATAATGAGTGGCATTGGCAGCAACCTTGGAGATGATAATGGCGTTGGCAGCAACCATGGAGGAGATAATAATGAATGGCATTGGCAGCAACCTTGGAGGAGATAATAATGAATCACGAGATAATAATGAATGGCGTTGGCAGCAACCTTGGAGGAGATGATAATGAGTGGCATTGGCAGCCATCTTGGAGGAGATAATAATGAATCACGTTGGCAGCAACCTTGGAGGAGATAATAATGAATCACGTTGGCAGCAACCTTGGAGGAGATAATAATGAATCACGTTGGCAGCAACCTTGGAGATGATAATGGTGTTGGCAGCAACCTTGAAGGAGATAATAATGAATGGCATTGGCAGCAACCATGGAGGAGATAATAATGAATGGCGTTGGCAGCAACCTTGGAGATGATAATGGCGTTGGCAGCAACCATGGAGGAGATAATAATGAATGGCATTGGCAGCCATCTTGGAGGAGATAATAATGAATGGCATCGGCAGCAACCATGGAGGAGATAATAATGAATGGCGTTGGCAGCAACCATGGAGATGATAATGGCGTTGGCAGCAACCATGGAGGAGATAATAATGAATGGCATTGGCAGCCATCTTGGAGGAGATAATAATGAATGGCATTGGCAGCAACCATGGAGGAGATAATAATGAATGGCGTTGGCAGCAACCTTGGAGATGATAATGGCGTTGGCAGCAACCTTGAAGGAGATAATAATGAATGGCATTGGCAGCAACCATGGAGGAGATAATAATGAATGGCGTTGGCAGCAACCTTGGAGATGATAATGGCGTTGGCAGCAACCATGGAGGAGATAATAATGAATGGCATTGGCAGCCATCTTGGAGGAGATAATAATGAATGGCATTGGCAGCCATCTTGGAGGAAATAATAATGAATGGCGTTGGCAGCCATCTTGGAGGAGATAATAATGAATGGCGTTGGCAGCAACCTTGGAGGAGATGATAATGAATGGCGTTGGCAGCAACCTTGGAGGAGATGATAATGAATGGCATTGGCAGCAACCTTGGAGGAGATAATAATGAATGGCATTGGCAGCAACCATGGAGGAGATAAACCATTAGATATCATTCATTTCAAGGTCATCTGCAAGCAGTTGAGTTGAATTGGATTTTATGGTGCCCCAGCACGAAAAGGTTATATGGTGCCAACATGAATGAACATGCTAGGATCATCCTCCATTTACATCAAAATAAAAATGTGCAGAATTGGCCTAGGACCTTTTCACTTGCAGAATAGTAGAACAGGGTTTTATGTGAACACAGAATCAATCATTTAATCTAGGGTATTAAAAAAGAAATGAATGAATATTACTAAGGTGTTGTTTGATGCCTTTGTTGTACAAAACACTTTTTTCCTATTAAACTTGTGTATGATATGTTATGTGACAGCTTACTCGGTATTCTATATAGAAACGATTACATTTATGTCTGTAACTGGGGTTAGTTATGCATGCATAGCTAACCTAGGAGAGTTCAGCACATAAAACATATCATACATCGGAAAACAACACCTTCTTAATATTCATTCATTTCTTTTTTATTACTCTAGATTATAGATTAAATGATAAATTCTAGGTTCACATAAATCCCTGTTGTAGCTACTCTGTCATGACTCCATGGTAAACTACATGACTTAACGTGATAAAATAAATGTGAAGGGGATTCTACCAGTTTGCTTCTAGCGGGATTTGCAGTGGTTCTATTCTATAAGCACACGGGGTTCGTAACCATGTAACCCGGAGACATTGTCTACATGACCAGTTGTTGTACACATCTTTCGCAGGGAAGCTTTACAAAATAAAGTGAACTGCTAGTTTGTGTTGCATAAATCATTAATATTAATTCTTATGATGCTTGAAGACTCCTAAATTATCTGTTTGTGATCGAAATTCACTTTATTATTCTCCCCACTTTCTTGTATGCTCAACACCTACGTTTTTCATCCAACTTTAAGAAACTTCATTGTAAATATCAGCATGGCGTCTATTAGCGGTATCGGCATGGCGTCTATTAGCGCATATTGTCAGGACGTTCCGGTTAAATGATTTTTGGCAGAGTTAAAGGACTATGAAGTTTTTCGAATCTAAAGCTTGTCCACTCAACTCCTATGTTTTTCATCTGATTTTCATAAAACTTCGTAGGAAGTACCAGTATGTCAAGTAGCACATATTGTCAGGACGTTCCGTTCGAATAATTTTTGGCGGAGTTTCGGGGCTTTGAAGTTTTTCAGATCTAAAGCTTGTCTGCTCAACTCCTATGTTTTTCATCCGATTACCATGAAATGTTGCAAGAAGTATCAGTATGATGTCTTATAGCGCATGTTATCAGGATGTTCCGGTTGAATGATCTTTGTCGGAGTTATGGGACATTGTCGTTTTTCGGGACTTTGTGATTTTCATTAAACTTCGTAGGAAGTACCAATATGATTTATAGTAGCGCATATTGTAAGGACATTCCAGTTAATTATTTTTTTTGCGGAGTTTTTGTTCTCAAATATAAAGCTTGTCTGCTTATCTCCTACATTTTTCATCCGATTGTATTTCACATGTGTACATTTATGATTTAGCATTAACAAGAGGGCCAGGATGGCCCTAGATTGCTCACCTGGTAATCATGGGCAATAAGTCTGGTGTGTCTAGTCTGGCATGGGTATTTTTTAATGTGTCCCACTTCCTTTCCATGAATGAGATTTCATAACAATGGGGTGGGGGTGGGGGTTGGGTGGGTGGGGAGTATACAGATGGATATGAATCAGGCAACTTGTTTAAGCTTTTATTTATATTAACATCTAAACAAATTTGGTAAAGATTAGATAAAAAATTAAGTAGCTACAGATTTAACAAAGGAAAATACAATATAGCATTTTTCAATAAATCAAGGGCCATAACTCTGTCATTACTAACAATGTCTAGCCGATTTTCGAACTTGTCAAAAATTTCATTGATATACAGCGATTTGCACAACTAGACATCTTACCGATGCTTCCTGCCAAGTTTCGTCAACAAGGTGTTTAGGAGCTGTAGCGCCGACAAGAATTTAAAGTAAAAAAAATATGTCAAAGGGCCGTAACTACGTCAGAAATCAACGAACCGGAAAAAAACACAATATGCACAACTAGACATCATACCAATGCTTCCTGCTAAGTTTCGGCAAATCCAGAAAAAGGAAAAAAATATATATTAAAAAAAAACAATGAAAAGAAAAATTGAAAAACAACAAATAAAAGTTAAAAAAAAACAAAACAATAAAAACAATAAAAAACAAGAGGTCAATGACCTTGAAGCTCTACTGATTGATTTTGATTTCAGAAAGTAGTCGCTACAGATTTGTTTTTTGAAAAATTATTTTTAGCCGTGGCGGCCATCTTGAATTTCCGGCCGACCTGAAATTTTGTTAGGATCAATTAGACATCAAGAGCAACATTCCTGTGAAGTTTCATGAAAATCGGTCAAGTAGTTTCAGAGGAGTAGTCGCTACAAGTTTTCATTATATAACTCTATGTAAACAAAGATGGCCACTGGCAGCCACGTTTAACGTCAAATCAAAATAATGTTTGACTCTGATAACCATCATGTCATGCTGATCATTTTACAAAAAGTCCCATATCAATATCACTTATAGTTTTCAAGACGTAGTCGCTACAAACTTTTTTTTTTTTAAAAATCTATTTTTAGCCGTGGTGGCCATTTTGAACTTCCGGCCAGCCTAAATTTTTTCTAGGATCAACTAGACATCAAGAGCAACATTCCTGTGAAGTTTCATGAACATCCGTCAAGTAGTTTCAGAGGAGTAGTCGCTACAAGTTTTTACTATATAAATCTATGTAAACAAAGATGGCCGCTGGCAGCAATGTTTAACGTTGAATCAAAACAATTTTTGACAAGGACCAACATCATGTCACGCTGATCATTTTAGAAAAAGTCCCATATCAATATCACTTATAGTTTTCAAGAAGAAGTCGCTACAATCTTGTATTTTGAAAATTTATTTTTAGCCGTGGCGGCCATCTTGAATTTCCGACCGACCTGAAATTTTGCTAGGATCAATTAGACATCAAAAGCAACACTCCTGTGAAGTTTCATGAAAATCCGTCAAGTAGTTTCAGAGGAGTAGTCGCTACAAGTTTTCATTATATAACTCTATGTAAACAAAGATGGCCGCTGGCAGCCATGTTTAACGTCGAATCAAAACGATTTTCGACAAGGACCAACATCATGTCATGCTGATCATTTTAGAAAAAGTCTCATATCAATATCACTTATAGTTTTCAAGAAGTAGTCGCTACAAACTTGTTTCTTAAAAATCTATTTTTAGATTTGGCAGCCATCTTGGATTTCACATCAACATGAATTTTTGGTAGGATCAACTAGACTTCATGGGCAACATTTCTGTAAAGTTTCATGAAAATCCATTCAGTAGTTTCAGAGGTGTAGTCGCTACAAAAAAAAATTACAGACAGACGGACAGACGGACGACGGACGCCACACCATGGCATAAGCTCTGGCTAAAAAAACAATTGAAAAAAAAAAAAATTAAAAAAAAAAAAAAATTAAAAAAAAAATGCACCACAAACCTAAGTTTGGTTAAGATTGCTCAAGAAATGTGGCCTGTATCGTGTTAACAACATGTAAAACTGCATTTTTGCTAATTCAGGGGCCAAAACTCTAGTGTTACTGGTCCGATCTTGCCCATTATCAAACTCATCTGAGATCTTATGGTCATATACAGTCTGGTTAAGATTGCTCAAGAATGTGGCATTGATCGTGTAAACAATATGAAAAACTGTATTTTTTGCTAATTTAGGAGCCATAACTCTGGTGTTAATGGTCCGATCTTGCCCATTATCAAACTCTTCCGAGATCTTATGGTCATATACAATCTTTGCAAGTTTGGTTAAGATTGCTCAAGAAATGTGGCCTCTATCATGTAAACAAGATGAAAAACTGCATTTTTTGCTAATTCAGGGGCAATAACTCTGGTGTTACTGGTCCGATCTTGCCCATTATTGAACTCGTCTGAGATCTTACGGTCATATACAATCTTTGCAAGTTTGGTGAAGATTGCTTAAGTAATGTGGCCTCTATCGTGTAAACAAGCTAGATGTTGACGATGGACGACAGACGACGGACGAAGAGTGGACACAATAGCTCACTCTTGAGCACGCACTTGGTGCTCAGGTGAGCTAAAAACTAGCCGGTGATCTAGTTATCTGGCCAAACATATTCATCAACAATAATTAAACCAAAGGTGGAACGCAGCTAAATTTAATGCTCATGCACATAAACTTAACACATTACGAGAATTTGGAATTATACCAATCACTGTTCTAGACAGCCTACATTTAAATGAAATTGTTGCAAGTACCAGTCCTATGAAAGGGTTTCAAGGTTCTGGACTTTTCATCAAAATACTGCAAGTACATGCAGAATACCAATGAAAATCTGCGCTTAATCCAAAATATTGAAAGAAAGATAACACGAAACACTGCGCTTTTGACCTCAAATAATGTACCAGAACAAATGTTTAGGGCATGTAAAACATGGGTAGTAGGGCAGTCTCGGATTTTCTGTATCAGGCGTTGAAAAAAGATATTTAAAATAAGGTGTTCATGAGCTTTTAAACAATCATTCAAAAGAACTATGCCTAGACTAGGTGCATCTAAAATAAGAATCCCCACTAGCACGCAGCATTTTAAACAAGAGCACATCCTAGCGGGACAGAGTCAGAGTTATGGGCCTTTATAAAATGTATCCCTTGGATCATAAAATGTGTTCATACCTTATATAGTGTACTTTGAAAGTTATTAGCCACAATCACTTCTAAAAGGCAACATTAAGTTCCAGGTTAAACTTTTTTTCAAAGGGGAATTATTAAAACAATGAATCAGATGTATTACAGTTTCATTATTGTAGACCTTATACTTTGTAACAAGAGCTGTCGGAGAACAGCGCAGCTCGACTATTCGATTTTTCAGAGAATAATAAATTTATAGCTAGTATATACCATCAGAAAACAAGGCTACAACAATGTGGGGTGGGGTTGGGAGCACAACATAACTATGTGTAAGAATTGACCAAAACTACACAGAAATAAAAAATAAAAAAATAAATAAAAAATTCGAGTTTTGTGTGGGGTGCGGGGTGGGTATGGGAGTGAGGTGGGGGTGGATGGTAGGGGGAGTGGGGTTGGTGAATGAAGAAACATATATGTGAAGAATTGACTAAAACAACAAAGAAATATGTAAAAAAAATAAAAAAATAAAAAAATTCAAGTGTGGGGGTTGGGTGAGAGGCGGGGGTGGTGGTGGTGTGGGGCTGGGAGGGGGCAACATATATGTGTAAGAATTGACAAGAGCAACACAGATATATGTAAAAAAAAAAAAAAAGTTTCAAGTCGGAGTGGGGGGGGGAGCGGGAGTGAAAGGCGGGAGTGGGTTGGGGGAGTGGGAGGGGGTGGGGAGGGGGGAGAGGGGGCAACATATATGTGTAAGAATTGACTAAAACAACAAAGAAATATGTAAAAAAATAAATTTTAAAAAAAAGTTTCAAGTGTGGGGGGAAGGGGGGGAGAGGTGGCGGTCTGGGGGGTGGGGGCAGTTAAGGTTGCAACATATATGTGTAAGAATTGACTAAAACAACACAGAAATATGTAAAAAAAAAATAAAAAAATATTAGATTTTCAAGTTGGGGTGGGGCGGGGGCTGGAGGAGCGGGGGTGAGAGGCGGGAGTGGGTTGGGAGTGGGCAACATATATGTGTCAGAATTGACTAGAGCAACACAGAAATATGTAAAAAAAAAAAATAGTTTCAAGTGGGGGTGGGGTGGGGGGTGGAGCGGGGGTGAGAGGCGGGAGTGGGTTGTGTGTGGGGGGGGGGGGGGGGGAGGAGGCATATATGTGTAAGAATTGACAACAACAACAAAGAAATATGTAAAAAAAAAAAAAGAAAAAAGTTTCAAGTCGGGAGGGGGAGGGGGGGGGGACGGGGTGAGAGGCATGGGGGGGGGGGGGGGGGGGTTGCAACATATATGTGTAAGAATTGACTAAAACAACACAGAAATATGTAAAAAAATAAAATAATAATAATTAGATTTTCAAGTGGGGGTGGGGTGTGGGGGTGGAGTGGGGGTGGAGCGGGGGTGAGAGGCGGGAGTGGGTTTGGGGTGGGTGGGTGGGGGGGGAGGGCAACATATATGTGTAAGAATTGACTAAAACAACAAAGAAATATGTAAAAAAAAAAAAAAAAAGTTTCAAGTCAGGGGGAGGGGGAGGGGGAGGGGGAGAGGCAGGGGGGGGGGGGTTGCAACATATATGTGTAAGAATTGACTAAAACAACACAAAAATATGTAAAAAAATAAAGAAATATAAAAAATAAAAAAGTTGTGGAGGGGTGTGGGGGTATTGTTGTTGTTGGGGGGGGGGGGAGGAGGGAGCCCATGCCCCAATATGGGTGAAGTAATAAGATGCATAATGCTATGACAAATCCCAAACCAAAATTATATAATGCTTACATGCAAACCTAGATCTGCCTTTATTGCACATTTTATGGGCCATCACAATTTGGGTTCCATGGGAGCCCAGAATTTGCAGAAGACAAAATTACTTATCCAACCCTTTACAACATACAATAAGGAAACCAATTCCAAAATTAAGTTCAGCTAGGACAAGAAATGTAAGAGATATAGACCTGTAAACACAGCTTACACGCAAAATTTGATGTGAAACAGACATATTTTAAGGGCTATCAGAATTTGGGTTCCATGGGAGCCCAGGGGTTACGGGAACCAAAATTGCTTATGCAGCCCTTAAGATAATGCTATAAGGAAGCCCATGGCCAAATATGGTTGTGCTAGGGTAAGATTGTAAGAGACATAGACCTGTAAACACAGCTTACAGGCAAAATTTGATGTGAAATAGACATATTTTAAGGGCTATCATAATTTGGGTTCCATGGGAGCCCATGGGTTACAGGAACCAACATTGTTTATGCAGCCCTCAAGATAATGCTATAAGGAAGCCCATGGCCAAATTTGGTTGTGCTAGGATAAGAAATGTAAGAGATATAGACTTGTAAACACAGCTTACACGCAAACCTTGATGTGGGACGCCGACGCCGACGCCAACGCCGACGCCGACCCCGTGGTGATTACATAAGCTCTCTTATTCTTCGAATAGTCGAGCTAATAAGCTGTTATATATTAAGTCAGTTAATATCTTACAGTCATGGTGGGCTGTTATATATTGTCAGTTAATATCTTACACTCATGGTGGGCTGTTATATATTGTCAGTTAATATCTTACACTCATGGTGGGCTGTTATATATTAAGTCAGTTAATATCTTACAGTCATGGTGGGCTGTTATATATTGTCAGTTAATATCTTACACTCATGGTGGGCTGTTATATATTGTCAGTTAATATCTTACACTCATGGTGGGCTGTTATATATTAAGTCAGTTAATATCTTACACTCATGGTGGGCTGTTATATATTAAGTCAGTTAATATCTTACACTCATGGTGGGCTGTTATATATTAAGTCAGTAAATATCTTACACTCATGGTGGGCTGTTATATATTAAGTCAGTTAATATCTTACACTCATGGTGGGCTGTTATATATTAAGTCAGTTAATATCTTACACTCATGTGGGCTGTTATATATTAAGTCAGTTAATATCTTACACTCATGGTGAGCTGTTATATATTGTCAGTAAAAATCTTACACTCATGGTGGGCTGTTATATATTAAGTCAGTTAATATCTTACACTCATGATATATTAAGTCAGTTAATATTTTAGTCATGGTGGGTTGTTATATATTAAGTCAGTTAATATCTTACACTCATGGTGGGCTGTTATATAGTATGTCAGTTAATAACTTACACTCATGGTGGGCTGTTATATATTGAGTCAGTTAATATCTTACACTCATGGTGGGCTGTTATATATTAAGTCAGTTAATATCTTACACTCATGGGGGGCTGTTATATATTATGTCAGTTAATATCTTACACTGATGGTGGGCTGTTATATATTGTCAGTTAACATCTTACAGTCATGGTGGGCTGTTATATATTAAGTCAGTTAATATCTTACAGTCATGGTGGGCTGTCTGTTATATATTAAGTCAGTTAATATCTTACACTCATGGTGGGCTGTTATATATTAAGTCAGTTAATATCTTAATCTTACACTCATGGTGGGCTGTTATATATTAAGTCAGTTAATATCTTACACTCATGGTGGTCAATACATGTACTGGGTTGAAAATGAGGTGACCAACATATGCAAGTACATGTGTGAAGCATGAATGACCATTCAGAATAACCGGGTTACACCATTTAAAAATAATTGGTAGCTACTAAAGCGCCGACAGCTTAAACTGGATGAAACGCACTTATGAAAGTTCAGGCATTAGATTGAACAGTTGGGGTGATGGTGTTGCCTTGTACTCTGAAGAACAATGGGATGGTTGTGTAAGCATCGTTTGGGTCAACCTAATTAATTATATTTTTAGTAACATGACCAAAACTTATAGCCTAAGGGGAGGTTTGTTTAATGAAACAATGAGATGACCCGGGTAACACACTCGGCAACCAAGAGTGAGAGGGTCACCTTGTTTCTGTACAATGGGAAGCTTATATATGTAACCTGTATCCAGAATCCGGATAGTAAGTTGAATAATATGCTGAGATTTGTACTCTTAGGCCAGTTTGGACAGCATTGAACTGGTTTTAGAAGTGGTGCTGTATGCCTAAAGTGCAGGTGGCAGTCATTAGCTGGGTCATCATGATGTTATATAAAGGTGGTGTGAGCCACAGATGAATTAGATTGAGATTCAGAGTGAGATAGACTGAAGGTTTGGTCTCCATAAGTGGAGGCTCGGATGGGCGAGACCCGGTCGGGAGGAGATTGTTTTGGTACACTAAGTCGCAAACCGTTTTAACTAGTAGACTGCTTGCACATTAGATTTATTCAAAGTTAGACATTTTACTCGTAAATTGATAGAATATATATTAAAGACTATTACTGTGTTAAGTATTTCACTTCACTTTAGTACACTTTGAAAGCTATAAGCCATAATCAGTTGTCAGGTAAAATTTAACGGGCAGACGGATGGACAGACAATGGCATGACATACTATACTAAACCAAATTGCTAAGTATCAACTAAGAATATGTCAATAATATTCTCATTGTTTTGTGTATTTTGAGCTTGATTAGAGATACGGTTAAACTGCAAAATAACGAGTGTAAATCGTCTGCTCTGATTGCATGAACATATTTTAAAACTTTTAAGTCAATGTGTTTTCTTAGAAATAAGTTATAACACTTATACAACTGGGTATACAGGATTTTATTAAGGCTGATGGGGTCATTGTCCTACCGGGTACTACAGAAAGGCACCCGGGGTACATTTATGCATACAGAAACATACCCGAAAATCATCGAAATCCAGAAAGGCCCCCAAATATACATAAATGTACCCCCGAGACAAAATACAATGTCGTAAAACGCGGCCGAAACGCGTTCTGTTACTTCACGGAAGGTGTCAGACCAGTCAGGAAATACTTCCGGGTCGTAGGGTGCTGAAATAGTTCCTTGAAAGAATCCAAAGTTTCTAGTTTACATGTGTTTTTCCCAAGATTAGTTTCTATTTCATTGTTAAATCTAACCTGAGGTTAAAGTAGTATGTCTGTTGTCATGAATAGTAATTTACTGTGTTTTTCAGGATTATTTCTTTGGAGAGTATGAGCACAGAGGTCAGGTAGAGATGTGGTTTTGACAGATGTTTATTTCAAAATACGCATAGTGTGAATGAAGGACGCGAAATGTTGAAAAACTGAATCGGTGTTTTATTCCAGATATGGGACCGTTTGCTAGCCAAATGTGTTTAATATACAGAATAAAAGTGTATTTAAGCGAACGAATGTTGTGGAACTTGTGACTGATCTCCAAATACAGCCTATATTGAATTGTGTTCAATGGGCTGATTTTGATCGGTCTGACACCGGAAACGAAACTTTCATTGTTTACAAAGTGTAATCAATTCACTTTTTAAAAGCCGCTAGCAGTTGCCTCTGCCTTAAAGGAATGCAGTTGGTCTAAATATTTGACCAACTCTTCTTGAATGACGAGCTGCATATTTCTTTACTTTTTTGCGCGGGGTTTGATGATTTACAACTTTCAGTTTTACGACAATACGTTCTGTATTTTATTATGGCAGCCTACATATGTTTTAAGAACAATAGCGCAATAGTTAATGATAAACAATATTGTTTAAGCAGTTGTTTTATCAAGTTTTAAATTGTTTCAATTCCGCCAGTGAGATCTTGTTTGTCTGGGTACGTTTCTGTATATTTGGGGGCCGTTCTGGAATTCAAAGATTTTCGGGTACGTTTCTGTATACATAAATGTACCCCATCAGCATAACTTACATATTTTGAGAATCCAAACTTTAGACAATAAACGGTTTTAGAGTTACACAACTCATAATTCATTTTTCGCATATTCAATTATGGGTATTAAGAATTGAATTGAATTAGGGTTTTAAGGCGCACCAACACATGAAAGGTTATATGGCGCCTAAGAGGAATGAACATGCCAGGCTCATTCTCCATTGACATCGAGATAAAATATGGAGAACGGGCCTAGAACCTTCTCACCCTGAACTGCAGAGTTGCTGCAAGTTCTATTGTAGATACTCCATTTACACTTATTGTTATAGTTTTTCTACCACTGCTCTAGTGATATGAGCGAGATGGCACCTGAAACAATGCAGGGGTCATGATGAAGACCTTTAATGAGCATGAACAAACAAGAGGTCAATGACCTTCAAGCTCTACTGATTGATTTTGATTTCAGGAAGTAGTCGCTATAGACTTGTATTTTGAAAATTTATTTTTAGCCATGGCAGCAATCTTGAATTTCCGGCCGACCTGAAATTTTGCTAGGATCAATTAGACATCAAAAGCAACATTCCTGTGAAGTTTCATGAAAATCCGTCAAGTAGTTTCAGAGAAGTAGTTGCTACAAGTTTTCATTATATAACTCTATGTAAACAAAGATGGCCACTGGCAGCCATGTTTAACGTCGAATCAAAATAATGTTTGACTCTGATAACCATCATGTCATGCTGATCATTTTACAAAAAGTCCCATATCAATATCACTTATAGTTTTCAAGACGTAGTCGCTACAAACTTCTTTTTTAAAAATCTATTTTTAGCTGTGGTGGCCATCTTGAATTTCTGGCCGATCTGAAATTTTGCTAGGATCAATTAGACATTAAGAGCAACATTCCTGTAAAGTTTCATGAAAATCCGCCTTATAGTTTCAAAGGAGTAGTCGATACAAGTTTTTACTATATAACTCTATGTAAACAAAGATGGCCGCTGGCAGCAATGTTTAAAGTTGAATCAAAACAATTTTTGACAAGGACCAACATCATGTCATGCTGATCATTTTAGAAAAAGTCCCATATCAATATCACTTATAGTTTTCAAGAAGAAGTCGCTACAAACTTGTATTTTGAAAATTTATTTTGAGCCGTGGCGGCCATCTTGAATTTCCGGCCGACCTGAAATTTTGCTAGGATCAATTAAACATCAAAAGCTACATTCCTGTGAAGTTTCATGAAAATCCGTCAAGTAGTTCCAGAGGAGTAGCCGCTACAAGTTTTCATTATATATAACTCTATGTAAACAAAGATGGCCGCTGGCAGCCATGTTTAAGGTCGAATCAAAACGATTTTCGACAAGGACCAACGTCATGTCATGCTGATCATTTTAGAAAAAGTCCCATATCAATATCATTTATAGTTTTCAAGAAGTAGTCGCTACAAACTTGTTTTTTGAACAAGTGGTCAATGATTCAGGAAGTAGTGACTACAAACTTGATTTTTGAAAATCTATTTTTAGCCGTGGCGGCCATCTCAAATTTCCGGCCGACCTGAAATTTTGCTAGGATCAATAAGACATCAAGAGCAACATTCCTGTGAAGTTTCATGAAAATCCGTCAAGTAGTTTCAGAGGAGTAGTCGCTACAAGTTTTCATTATATAACTCTATGTAAACAAAGATGGCCGCTGACAGCCATGTTTAACATTGAATCAAATAATGTTCGACTCGGATAACCATCATGTCACGCTGATCATTTTAGAAAAAGTCCCATATCAATATCTCTTATAATTTTCAAGAAGTAGTCGCTACAAAACTTATTTTTTAAAAATCTATTTTTAGCCATGGCGGCCATCCTGAATTTCCGGCCGACCTGAAATTTTGTTAAGATCAATTAGACATCAAGAGCAACATTCGTGTGAAGTTTCATGAAAATCCGTCGAGTAGTTTCAGAGGAGTAGTCGCTACAAGTTTTCATTATATAACTCTATGTAAACAAAGATGGCCACTGGCAGCCATGTTTAAAACGTTGAATCAAAACGATTTTCGACAAGTACCAACATCATGTCATGCTGATCATTTTAGAAAAAGTCCCATATCAATATCTCTTATAGTTTTCAAGAAGTAGTCGCTACAATCGTATTTTTTTTTAATCTATTTTTAGCCGTGGCGGCCATCTTGATTTTCCGGATGACCTGAAATTTTGCTAGGATCAATAAGACATCAAGAGCAACATTCCTGTGAAGTTTCATGAAAATCCGTAAAGTAGTTTCAGAGGAGTAGTCGCTACAAGTTTTCATTATATAACTCTATGTAAACAAAGATGGCCACTGGCAGCCATGTTTAACGTCGAATCAAAACGATTTTCGACAAGAACCAACATCATGTCATGCTGATCATTAGCTCTACTGATCAGAGATCAGCAGAGCTTATGCCGTGGTGCGGCGTCCATCGTCCGTCCGTCTGTCCGTTAACTTTTATTTGTAGCGACTACTCCTCTGAAACTACTGGATGGATATTTATAAAACTTTACAGAAATGTTGCCCACGAAGTCTAGTTGATCCTAGCAAAAATTCATGTTGATGTGAAATCCAAGATGGCCACCAAAGCTAAAAATAGATTTTTTAAATACAAGTTTGTAGCGACTACTTCTTGAAAACTATAAGTGATATTGATATGGGACTTTTTCTAAAATGATCAGCATGACATGATGTTGGTCCTTGTCGAAAATCGTTTTGATTTGACGTTAAACATGGCTGCCAGCGGCCATCTTTGTTTACATAGAGTTATATAATGAAAACTTGTAGCGACTACTCCTCTGAAACTACTTGACGGATTTTCATGAAACTTCACAGGAATGATGCTCTTAATGTCTTATTGATCCTAGCAAAATTTCAGGTCGGCCGGAAATTCAAGATGGCCGCCAAGGTTAAAAATAGATTTTCAAAAAACAAGTCTGTAGCGACTACTTCCTGAAATCAAAATCAATCAGTAGAGCTTCAAGGTCATTGACCTCTTGTTTTAGAAAAAGTCCCATATCAATATCCCTTAGAGTTTTCAAGAAGTAGTCGCTACAAACTTGTTTTTTAAAAACCTATTTTTAGATTTGGCGGCCATCTTGGATTTCACATCAACATGAATTTTTGCTAGGATCAACTAGACTTCATGGGTAACATTTCTGTAAAGTTTCATGAATATCAATCCAGTAGTTTCAGAGGAGTAGTCGCTACAAAAAAAAGTTTACGGACAGACGGATGACGGACGCCGGACGCCGCACCACGGCATAAGCTCTGCTGATCTCTGATCAGTCGTGCTAAAAATGATAAAATGAACATGAATTCGGGGGGTTCTACCCCTCTGCCTTCCCCTCCAACGGGATCTGCAGTGGCCCTATTCTTTGCCCCGTAATCATACATTTTCTATAAAATCATTGAAAGGAGCTAGAAGTCATACCAGATAGGGAAAACATACGATTACGTATATACTAATGGTGTAAGGATGACATTGAAAACAGTGTCAACAGTAATAGTTGTCTAAACTAGAACAATTGTGTCGCCTGCCATGTGCTTATTTCAGCAAGAATAACAACTATAACGTTTGAAAACAGGGGTTGCAATCCTTCACGACTTTGGAGCAAATTTTGTTTTGATTGGTTAGGCTGTAGGTTAAAGTATTATGAAAAGGGGCACAGTCAGAGTTATTGCACATGTCAATGTCATTGAATAATTGTTTAGGAAAAACCTGTATAAAGTTGCATGACCATAGGTCAATATTTTGCAAGTAACGAGCTCAGTTACATTTCAGGTTGAACATTTTACAAATAAGAGGCTTAATTTTGCCGAAATGAGTTATTGGACGTGTAACATTTCTTGGGGTACTATGAAGAAGTGTGTGCAGTTTCATGAACATAAGTTTTGGCCAGTTATGAGCTTGGTTAGGTTGCAGGTTCAACTTTTATGAAAAGGGGCATAACGCTATCAAAATGGAAGCCTAGAGTTATTGGACTTACGTCACAACATACCTTGAGGTAAAATGACTTACGTCACAACATTCCTTGAGGTAAAATGACTTACGTCACAACATTCCTTCTGGAGAAATGACTTACGTCACAACATTCCTTGTGGTAAAATGACTTACGTCACAACATTCCTTGAGGTAAAATGACTAACATCACAACATACCTTGAGGTAAAATGACTTACGTCACAACATTCCTTGAGGTAAAATGACTTACGTCACAACATTCCTTGTGGTAAAATGACTTACGTCACAACACCTTGAGGTAAAATGACTTGCGTCACAACATTCCTTGAGGTAAAATGACTTACGTCACAACACCTTGAGGTAAAATGACTTACCTCACAACATTCCTTGAGGTAAAATGACTTATGTCACAACACCTTGAGGTAAAATGACTTACGTCACAACACCTTGAGGTAAAATGACTTATGTCACAACACCTTGAGGTAAAATGACTTAAGTCACGACATTCCTTGAGGTAAAATGACTTACGTCACAACACCTTGAGGTAAAATGACTTACGTCACAACATTCCTTGAGGTAAAATGACTTACGTCACAACATTCCTTGAGGTAAAATGACTTACGTCACAACACTTTGTGGTAAAAGTGAAGATGTACGTGAAGCTTTGTTAACCCAGGGTCATTTAGGTTGCAGGTTAAAGTGTGACGGACGGACGCAATAAAAAATGTATGCTTGGGTTTTAACGCCACTTTAAACGATCTTTCAGTCACATCACGATGGTGTCTACTTGTAGCAGTGAGCTCTGTGCTCAACTTTATAGTGCCGTCACACTGAAATAATCTGTAATCACATGATACCCAACCATTATACCGGAACAACCAGTCCTAGCACTATCTTGTATATGCTTAACATCAAGCAAGGGAGTGACTGGTACCAAGCAAGGGAGTAACTGGTACCATTTCAATCCGTCTGGGTATTGAATCATCCAATCCATGATCTTCCACATGCAAGGTGGACACTACCACCATTTGGGACTACAGAATAATTAACAATTTGGTCAAACAATGGGTAACATTTTTATTATTTATTTATTCTTTTTACAATTTAATGATTCATAAGCAAATACATAATGTTATCATCCATTTTGTAGCACATTTTGAAGCCTAGTTTGAGCAAAAAAAATCAATTTGGGGAAGTCTACCTCGTGTAGGGAATGGCAGTCGGCTAGTTATTCAGACCAACGTAGAACAGGACACGTGGCAAAGAACATTAGCCAGACAGCCGTAAAAAATATTTTACCCGTTTTAAATATATCAAATTTTTTAAAGAGCACCAACACAGGAAATTTTACACGGCATCAAAAAGGGAATGAATATGCCAGGCTCATACTCCATTTACGTCAAGATACAATATGAAGAATGGGCCTAGAACCTCGTCACTTGCAGAACTGCATAGTCACGACGAAGACCTTTAATGAGCGTCACAATGAATATAATTAACAAAGACTAATGAATATAATTAACAAAGACTAACAATTTGTGGCTTCCGGGTCAACTCGTAAAGTCAACTCGTACTGAAGTCAACTCGTACTCATTTTGGTCAACTCCTACTCATCATAAAAAACTCAAACTCATTTTTGTTTTTGTGTGTTTGTTTGTAGTTTCTTAAAATGAAATTATAATTTATTATGAATTGTCTAAATATTTAGTTTGTACTATTTTTCAAAGGACGTTTATGATTTTGATTACGAGACAAATTAACTATGTAGCTCCCTGTATTTTTTCTGGCTTTCATGTGTCCGACAAATACTAGGTTCAACGCACCTAGTTGTAACGAATGAATGGTGTTTTACGGTACGTCGACACACAATTGTTCATACTGTGTGCAAAAAAAAAGAGGTAAAAATGGAACAAAATGAAGTAGTTATTAAAAATTAATGTAAAAATATGTTGTTAAAACCAGTTGTAATTTAATTTGATCAGCTGGAATGTATAAAATTGAAAGAAAGAATACACCATTATGTAATGTCAGGTTAATGAACATTACTGCAAGATAAAGAGATGAATCCGAGATCTCATCTCCGGTGTACTTCACGATTGATGCGTGTCCCTTTAATCACTAGTTGATCGTATTAGCAAACATGTTGATCAGGGATTAACTAGCCTGCAATGTTTGCACAATAAGTGTGTGCAGCGACACTTCGTTAATTAACACGTACCGTCAGAATATTAAATTATTATGAATTGAATTGAATTGGGTTTTAAGGCGCACCAACACATGAAAGGTTATATGGCACCTAACAGGCATGAACATGCCAGGCTCATCCTCCATGTACATCGAGATAAAATATGGAAAATGGGCCCTAGAACATTCTCACCCTGAACTGCAGAGTTGCTGCAAATTCTATCGTAGAAACTCCATTTACGCTGGAGCCATGTTTATTGTTTTTCTGCCACTGCTCTTTTGATGTGAGCGAGATGGCACCTGAAACAATGCAGGGATCATGATGAAGACCTTTAATGAACATGAACAAAAAATTATAATATGAACATGAATTTGTGGGGATTCTACCCTTCTGCCTACCCCTCCAAAGGGATCTGCAGTGGCCCTATTCTTGGCCCCGTGACCAAACGGGGGCCCCCGGATATTATGATAGTTTATTTCAAAATCCAATAGACACTAAAGCCCGCGTGGTACAAGTATATATAATATCGAATTAATGTATGATAATACATTTACAGCGAAACAGGTATTTAAAAAATCGAGAAATACTTTTTTAAAAAACAGTATACTTACTCCCTGATGAAGAAAAAATACAAAAAAACGTACCAAAGGCTGAAAATCTGAATGCAACTGATTTATACAATCTTAAATCAATATATGTTGAGTACCACTCGTTATAAAGAGAACATTTAATATGCTCAGATATTGGTTAAAAAATATTACATCTTAAAGAACATAATTATATAATGTTGAAAAACGATGTTGATAATCATAATAATTATATTAACGGTTCCAATTGGGCACATTAAAGATATCCTTGAAAACCTTGGATTCTCTGATGTTTGGTTATATCAATTTGAAGCAGATATTCCATTTGAATTAATAAGACAACGCTTGATTGACTCATATCGCCAAAGTTGGTACTCAAATATCATACTGCCGCTATAAACACAGTTTTGATATGGAAAAATATTTGAACCTATTAGATGATAATAAATTCTAAATAGCACTGGGTAGATTTAGAAGCTCCTCCCACAATTTAGCCATTGAAAATGGTAGATATCTTAATATCCCTCGTGAAAATAAGAAATGATAATGTTATTCATAAGTGTTGTCGACCAACCATTGGCGTGTTATTTCAGGAATTACTCTAGCCCAGTACAAAGCGGCGCTGAAACTACGAATTGAGCCGACATTCATTTGCCAGTCCTGTGCCCAGCAGATTCCCGCACTGGAAGCGCCTATTCCCGAGGTAATCATTGTAGAATAGTGAGAATGCAAATAAAATTTAAACCATGGATAATCTGATATAATTTCATTAGTCATAATTGAATTGATAATTATTAAAGACTATAAACATACATGACATGAACGTAAATCCGAGGTAATCATTGTAGTAATAAAATTAAGTTGATAATTATTAAGACTAAATATTGAATTGAATTGGGGTTTTAAGGCGCACCAACACATGAAAAGGTTATATGGCGCCTAAAAGGCATGAACATGCCATGCCAGGCTCATCTTCCATGTACATCGAGATAAAATATGGAAAATGGGCCTAGAACCTTCTCACCCTGAACTGCAGAGTTGCTGCAAATTCTATCGTAGAAACTCCATTATGCTGGAGCCACGTTATTGTTTTTATGCCACTGCTCTTTTGATGCAAGCGAGATAGCACCTGAAACAATGCAGGGATCATGATGAAGACCTTTAATGAAACAAAAAATGATAAAATGAACATGAATTTGGGGGGATTCTACCCCTCTGCCTATCCCTCCAAAGGGATCTGCAGTGGCCCTATTCTCTGCCCCGTGACCAAACGGGCCCCCCCCCCCCCCCCCCCCCTGAGAACCATACGGAGCTATTAAGACTAAATAAAGATGATGTGAATGTAAAGATGCACGAGTGTATATGATAAATATGAAACGTTTAAAACAAATTATATTGCCGAGATGACCAGTATTTAGCAATTAGGAATATGCATGCTGTTTTCTTTCATCAGAATGTCGATGACCAGGTTAACGATCAAGAAAATGACGACCATGATGTTGAAGTCCCGATGTCCGAGGATGACAAGGTTGACGGTGAAGTGTCGGTTCCCCTATGGGGATTTCACCATGAATGTGTCCGGCCTGAATTCGACGGCAGCAAGACACGGTGCGCGAAGGTTCCTTCGTAGCTTATGATACTTACTGCATGGAAGTACAGTATTATGAATGATCTTTAGGACCTTGGTCTTAGAGGCTGATAGGTTTTGATAGCTAGATCAGCATTCTTGTGAAGTTTCACGAAAACCTGTCAAGTGGTTTTAGGGGAGTAGTCGCTGCAAGTTTTTACTATATAACTCTTATGTAAAAGATGGCCACTGGTAGCCAATTAAAATAATTTGCAACAAGGACAAACATCATGGCATGCTGATCATTTTAGAAAAAGTTCCATATCAATATCACTTCTAGTTTTCAAGAAGTAGTTGCTACAATTTTTTTGTTTTAAATCTATTTTTAGCCATGGTGGCCACCTTGAATTTCCGACCTGAAATTTTACTAGGATCAACTGGACATCAAGAGCAACATTTCTGTTAAGTTTCATGAAAACCCTTCAAGTAGTCTCAGAGGAGTAGTCGCCACAAGTTT
>JAWPHD010020906.1:0-30023 GCA_037043455.1 Cyrtodaria siliqua | reverse complement strand
AATATATATGTTGTAAGAGACTGAATATATAGTGTGTAAGGAACTGAATATATATTGTTTAAGAACTGAATATATATGTGTAGAGATCTGAATATATATGCGTAAGAACGGAATATATATGTGTTAAGAACTGAATATATATGCGTAAGAACGGAATATATATGTTGTAGAGAACTGAATATATAGGGTGTAAGAACTGAATATATTATGCGTAGAGAACTGAATATAAATGCGCAAGAACTGAATATATGCGTAAGAACTGGAATATATGCGTAAGGAACGGAATATATATGCGTAAGAACTGAATATATATGCTTAAAAACTCAATATAGTATGTGTAAGAACTGAATATATATGTGTAAGAACTGAATATATATGTTTAAGAACTGAATATATATGTTTAAGAACTGAATATATATGTGTAACAACTGAATATATGTGTAAGAACTGAATATATAAGCGTAAGAACGGAATATATATGCCTAAGAACTGATATTATATATGCGTTAAGAGAACTGAATATATATGCGTAGAGAACTGAATATGTATGTGTTAAGAACTGAATATATATGTGTTAGAGAACTGGAATATATATGCGTAAGAACTGAATATAGTATGTGTAAGAACTGAATATATATAGTGTAAGAACTGAATATATATGCGTAAGAAACGAATAGATATGTGTAAGAACTGAATATATATATGTAAGAACTGAATATTATGTGTAAGAACTGAATATATATGCGTAATATCGGAATATATTATGCGTAAGAACGGAATATATATGCGTAAGAACTGAATATATATCTGTAAAGAACGGAATATATATGCGTAAGAACTGAATATATATGTGTAAGAACTGAATATATTATGCGTAAGAACGAAATTATATATGTGTAAGAACTGAATATATATGTGGTAAGAACTGAATATATATGCGTAAGAGAATCGGAGAATGTGAATATATTATGGGTAAGGAACTGAATATATATGTGTAAGAACGTGAATATATATGCGTAAGAACTGAATATATAGTGCGTAAGAACTGGAACATATAGTGTGTAAGAACTGAATAGTATATGCGAAAGAACTGAATATATATATGTAACAACTGAATATATTTGTGTAAGAACTGAATATATATGGGTAAGAACTGAATATATATGTGTAAGAACTGAATATATATGCGTAAGAACTGAATATAGTATGCGTAAGAACGGAATATATATGCGTGTAGAACTGAATATATTTGCGTAAGAACTGAACATATATGTGTAAGAACTGAATATATATGCGAAAGAACTGAATATATATATGTTAACAACTGAATATATTTGTGTAAGGAACTGAAGTATAGTATGTGTAGAGAACTTAATATATGCGTAGAGAACGGAGATATATATGCGTAAGACCGGAATATATATGTGTAAGAACTGGAATATATATGGTGTAGGATCTGAATATATATGTGTAAGAACTGATATATATATGCGTAAGAGCGGAATATATATGCGTCAGAACTGAGATATATATGAGTAAGAACGTGAATATATATGCGTAAGAACGGAATATATATGCGTAAGAACGGAATATATAGTGTGGTAAGAACGGAATATATATGTGTAAGAACTGAATATATATGTGTAAGGGACGGAATTATATATGCGTAAGAATGGAATATATATGTGTAAGAACTGAATATATATGTGTAAGAACGGAATATATATCTGTAAGAAATGAATATATATATGTGTAAGAACTGAATATATATGTGTTAGAACTGAATATATATTTGTAAGAACTGATTATATATGTGTAAGAACTGAATATATATGCGTAAGGAACGGAATAAATATGCGTAAGAACGGAATATATATCAGTAAGAACTGAATATATATGTGTAAGGACGGAATATATATGCGTAAGAATGGAATGATATATGTGTAAGAACTGAATATATATTTGTAAGAACGGAATATATATCTGGAATATATATGCGTAAGAACGGAATATATATGCGTAAGAACGGAATATATATGTGTAAGAACTGAATATATATTTGTAAGAACGGAATATATATCTGGGAATATATAGTGCGTAAGAACGGAATATATATGCGTAAGAACGGAATATATATTGCGTAAGAATGGGAATATATATTCTGTAAGAACTGAATATATATGTGTAAGAAAGGAATATATATCTGGATTATATATCCGTAAGAACGGGAATATATATGCGTAAGAACGGAATATATATGCGTAAGAACGGAATATATATGTGTAAGAACTGAATATATATGTGTGTAAGGACGGAATATATATGCGTATGAATGGAATATAGTATGTGTATAGACTGAATATATATGCGTAAGGAACGGAATATATATGTGTAAGGAACTGAATATATATGCGTAAGAACTGAATATATATGCGTAAGAACTGAATATATTATGCGTAAGAATTGAATATATATGTTATAAGAACTGAATATATATGCTTAAGAACGGAGATATATATGCTTAAAAACTCTATATATATGTCTAAGAACTGAATATAATTGTGTAAGAACTGAATATATATGTGTAAAAACTGAATATATATGTGTAAGAACTGAATATATATGCGTAAGAACGGAATATATATGTGTAAGAACTGAATATATAGTGCGTAAGGAACGGAATATATATGTGTAAGTACTGTGAATATATAGGTGTACGAACTGAATATATATGCGTAAGAACGGAATATAAATGCGTAAGAACTGAGATATATGCGTAAGAACTGAATATATGCGTAAGAACGGGATATATATGCGTAGAGAACGGAATATATATGCGTAAGAACGGAATATATATGCTTAAAAACTCAATATATATGTGTAAGAACTGAATATATATGTGTGAGAGAACTGAATATATATGTTTAAGAACTGAATATATATGTGTAAGGATCTGAATATATATGCGTAAGAACGGAATATATATGTGTAAGAACTGATTATATATGCGTAAGAACGGGAATATATATGTGTAAGGAACTGGAATATATAGGTGTAGAGAACTGAATATATATGCGTAAGAACTGAATATAAATGCGCAAGAACTGAATATATGCGTAAGAACTGAATATATGCGTAAGAACGGAATATATAGTGCGTAAGAACTGAATATATATGCTTAAAAACTCAATATATATGTGTAAGAACTGAATATATATGTGTAAGAACTGATTATATATGTTTAAGAACTGAATATATATGTTTAAGAACGGGAATATATATGTGTAACAACTGAATATCATGTGTAAGAACTGAATATATAAGCGTAAGAACGGAATATATATGCCTAAGAACTGAATATATATGCGTAAGAACGGGAATATATATGCGTAAGAACTGGAATGATGTATGTGTAAGAACTGAATATATGATGTGTAAGAACTGATTATATATGCGTAAGAACTGAATATTGTATGTGTAAGAACTGAATATATATGTGTATAGAACTGAATATATATGCGTAAAAACGGAATATATATGTGTAAGAACTGAATATATATATGTAGAGAACTGAATATATATGGTGTAAGAACTGAATATATATGCGTAATATCGGAATATATATGCGTAAGAACGGATTATATATGCGTAAGAACTGAATATATGATCTGTAAAAACGGGAATATATATGCGTAAGAACTGAATATATGATGTGTTAGAACTGAATATATATGCGTAAGAACGAAATATATATGTGTAAGAGAACGGAATATATATGTGTAAGAACTGAATATATATGCGTAAGAACGGAATATATATGGGTAAGAACTGAATATATATGTGTAAGAACTGAATATATATGCGTAAGAACTGAATATATATGCGTAAGAACGGTATTAGTATATGCGGTAGAGAACTGAATATATTTGCGTAAGAACTGACATATATGTGTAAGAACTGAATATATATGCGAAAGAACTGAATATATATATGTAACAACTGGAAGTATATTTGTGTAAGAACTGAATATATATGTGTAAGAACTGAATATATGCGTAAGAACGGATATATATGCGTAAGACCGAATATATATGTGTAAGAACTGAATATATATGTGTAGGTGATCTGAATATATATGTGTAAGAACTGAATATATATGCGTTAGAGCGGAATATATATGCGTAAGAACTGAATATATAGGAGTAAGAACTGAATATATATGCGTAAGAATGGAATATATATGCGTATGAACGGAATATATATGTTTAAGAACGGAATATATATGGTGTAAGGAACTGAATATATATGGTGTAAGGACGGAATATATATGCGTAAGAATGGAATATATATGTGTAGAGACTGAATATATATTGTGTTAGGAACGGAATATATAGTCTGTAAGAAATGGAATATATATATGTGTAGAGAACTGAATATATATGTGTTAGAACTGAATATATATTTGTAAGAACTGAATATATATGTGTAAGAACTGAATATATATGCGTAAGAACGGAATATATATGCGTAAGAACGGAATATATATCAGTAAGAACTGAATATATATGTGTTAGAACTGAATATATAGTGTGTAAGAACGGGAATATATATGTGGTAACAACTGAATATATGTGTAAGAACTGAATATATAAGCGTAAGAACGGGAAGTATATAGTGCCTAAGAACTGAAGTATATATGCGTAAGAACGGAATATATATGCGTAAGGAACTGAATATGTATGTGTATGAACTGAATATATATGTGTAAGAACTGAATATATATGCGTAAGAACTGAATATGTATTGTGTAGAGAACTGGAATATAGTATGTGTAGAGAACTGAATATATATGCGTAAAAACGGAATATATATGTGGTAGAGAACTGAATATATATAGTGTAAGAACTGAGATATATATGTGTAAGGAACTGGAATATAGTATGCGTAATATCGGAATATATATGCGTAAGAACGGAATATATATGCGTAAGAACTGAATGATATATCTGTAAGGACGGAATATATATGCGTAAGAACTGAATATATAGTGTGTAAGGAGACTGAATAGTATATGCGGTAAGAACGATATATATATGTGTATAGGAACTGAATATATATGCGTAAGGAACTGATTATATATGCGTCAGAACTGAATATATATTCGTGAAGAACTGAATATATATGTGTAACACCTGAATATATAGTTGCGTAAGAACGGGATTATATTGCTTAAAAACTCAATATATATTGTAAGGAACGGAATTATATTTGTGTAAGAACTGAATATATATGCGTAAGAACGGAATATATATGGGTAAGAACTGAATATATTGTGTAAAACTGAATAGTAGATATGAGTAAGGAACTGTATATATATGCGTAAGAACGAATATGATAGTTGCGTAAGGAACTGAATATATTTGCGTAAGAACTGAACATATATGTGTAAGAACTGAATATATATGCGAAAGAACTGAATAGATATATGTGAACAACTGAATATATTTGTGGTAAGATCTGATTATATATGTGTAAGGAACTGAATATATGCGTAAGAACGGAATATATATGCGTAAGACCGGTATATATATGTGTAAGAACTGTAATATATATGGTAGGTAGATCTGAATATATATGTGTAAGAACTGAATATATATGCGTAAGAGCGGAGTTATATAGTGCGTAAGAACTGTATATATATGAGTAGAGAACTGAATATATATGCGTAAGAATGGAATATATATGCGTAAGAACGGTATAGTTATGTTTAAGAACGGAATATATAGGTTGTAGAAGAACTGAATATATAGTGTGGTAAGGACGGAATATATATGCGTAAGAATGGAATATATATGTGTGTAAGAACTGAATATATAGTGTGTAGAACGGAATATATATCTGGTACGAAATGAGATATATTATTGTGTAAGATCTGAATATAGATGTGTTAGAACTGAATATGATATTTGTAAGGAATCTGTGAATATATATGGTTGTAGAGAACTGAATATAGTATGCGTAAAGAGACGGAATATATATGCGTAAGAACGGAATAATATTGCAGTAAGAACGTGAAGTATATATGTGTTTTGAGCTGTATGATATATGTGTAGGATACGGAATTATATGGTGTTAACAACGGTATAGATGGTGTAGAACTGATATATATAGCGTAGAGAACGGTATATTGATGCTAGTAACTTGTTAGTATATGCGTAGAACGTGAGTTAGTAGGTGCGTAGAGATCTGATATGGTTGTGATTGTAGACTGATTAGGTTATTGTGTATGAACTGTATTATGTAGCTCGCTTAGCTTCAACAACAACAACGTTGTTGAGGGTGGTAGAAGTGAGCTATGCAGTGTATTATTCTGTTCTTACACATATATATTCTGTTCTTTACACATTACATATTCATGTTCTTACGCTTATATATTCCGTTCTTACGCATATATATTCAGTTCTTAGGCATATATATTCGTTCTTACGCTTATATATTCAGTTCTTACACATATATTCAGTTGTTACACATATATATTCCGTTCTTACACATATATTATTCAGTTCTAACACAGTATATATTCAGTTCTTACTGATATTATATTCCGTTCTTACGCATATATATTCCGTTCTTACGCATATATATTCAGTTCTTACACATATATATTCAGTTCTTACAAATATATATTCATTCTAACACATATATATTCAGTTCTTACACATATATATATTCATTTCTTACAGATATATATTCCGTTCTTACACATATATATTCAGTTCTTACACATATATATTCCATTCTTACGCATATATATTCCGTCCTTACACATATATATTCAGTTCTTACAGCATATATATTCCGTTCTTAAACATATATATTCCGTTCTTACGCATATATATTCCATTCTTACGCATATATATTCAGTTCTTACTCATATATATTCAGTTCTTACGCATATATATTCCGCTCTTACGCATATATATTCAGTTCTTACACATATATATTCAGATCCTACACATATATATTCAGTTCTTACACATATATATTCCGGTCTTACGCATATATATTCCGTTCTTACGCATATATTCAGGTTCTTACACATATATATTCAGTTCTTACACAAATATATTCAGTTGTTACATATATATATTCAGTTCTTTCGCATATATATTCAGTTCTTACACATATATGTTCAGTTCTTACGCAAATATATTCAGTTCTTACGCATATATATTCCGTTCTTACGCATATATATTCAGTTCTTACGCATATATATTCAGTTCTTACACATTATATATTCAGTTCTTACCCATATATATTCCGTTCTTACGCATATATATTCAGTTCTTACACATATATATTCAGTTCTTACACATATATATTGAGTTTTTAAGCAAATATATTCCGTTCTTACGCATATATATTCAGGTGTTACACATATATATTCAGTTCTTACGAATATATATTCAGTTCTGACGCATATATATTCAGTTCTTACGCATATATATTCAGTTCTTACACATATATATTTCGTTCTTACGCATATATATTCAGTTCTTACACATATATATTCAGTTCTTACGCATATATATTCCGTTCTTACAGATATATATTCAGTTCTTACGCATATATATTCCGTTCTTACGCATATATATTCCGATATTACGCATATATATTCAGTTCTTACACATATATATTCAGTTCTTACATATATATATTCAGTTCTTACACATATATATTCCGTTTTTACGCATATATATTCAGTTCTTACACATATATATTCAGTTCTTACACATACATATTCAGTTCTTACGCATATATATTCAGTTCTTACACATATATATTCAGTTCTTACACATACATATTCAGTTCTTACGCATATATATTCCGTTCTTACGCATATATATTCAGTTTCTTAGGCATATATATTCCGTTCTTACGCTTATATATTCAGTTCTTACACATATATTCAGTTGTTACACATATATATTCCGTTCTTACACATATATATTCAGTTCTAACACATATATATTCAGTTCTTACTGATATATATTCCGTTCTTACGCATATATATTCCGTTCTTACGCATATATATTCAGTTCTTACACATATATATTCAGTTCTTACAAATATATATTCAGTTCTAACACATATATATTCAGTTCTTACACATATATATATTCATTTCTTACAGATATATATTCCGTTCTAACACATATATATTCAGTTCTTACACATATATATTCCATTCTTACGCATATATATTCCGTCCTTACACATATATATTCAGTTCTTACACATATATATTCCGTTCTTAAACATATATATTCCGTTCTTACGCATATATATTCCATTCTTACGCATATATATTCAGTTCTTACTCATATATATTCAGTTCTTACGCATATATATTCCGCTCTTACGCATATATATTCAGTTCTTACACATATATATTCAGATCCTACACATATATATTCAGTTCTTACACATATATATTCCGGTCTTACGCATATATATTCCGTTCTTACGCATATATTCAGTTCTTACACATATATATTCAGTTCTTACACAAATATATTCAGTTGTTACATATATATATTCAGTTCTTTCGCATATATATTCAGTTCTTACACATATATGTTCAGTTCTTACGCAAATATATTCAGTTCTTACGCATATATATTCCGTTCTTACGCATATATATTCAGTTCTTACGCATATATATTCAGTTCTTACACATATATATTCAGTTCTTACCCATATATATTCCGTTCTTACGCATATATATTCAGTTCTTACACATATATATTCAGTTCTTACACATATATATTTCGTTCTTACGCATATATATTCAGTTCTTACACATATATATTCAGTTCTTACGCATATATATTCCGTTTTTACAGATATATATTCAGTTCTTACGCATATATATTCCGTTCTTACGCATATATATTCCGATATTACGCATATATATTCAGTTCTTACACATATATATTCAGTTCTTACATATATATATTCAGTTCTTACACATATATATTCCGTTTTTACGCATATATATTCAGTTCTTACACATATATATTCAGTTCTTACACATACATATTCAGTTCTTACGCATATATATTCAGTTCTTACACATATATATTCAGTTCTTACACATACATATTCAGTTCTTACGCATATATATTCCGTTCTTACGCATATATATTCAGTTCTTAGGCATATATATTCCGTTCTTACGCTTATATATTCAGTTCTTACACATATATTCAGTTGTTACACATATATATTCAGTTCTTAAACATATATATTCAGTTCTTAAACATATATATTCAGTTCTTACACATATATATTCAGTTCTTACACATATATATTGAGTTTTTAAGCATATATATTCAGTTCTTACGCATATATATTCCGTTCTTACGCATATATTCAGTTCTTACGCATATATTCAGTTCTTGCGCATTTATATTCAGTTCTTACGCATATATATTCAGTTCTTACACCTATATATTCAGTTCTTACACATATATATTCCGTTCTTACGCATATATATTCAGTTCTTACACATATATATTCCGTTCTTACGCATATATATTCAGATCTTACACATATATATTCAGTTCTTAAACATATATATTCAGTTCTTACACATATATATTCAGTTCTTACACATATATATTGAGTTTTTAAGCATATATATTCCGTTCTTACGCATATATATTCCGTTCTTACGCATATATATTCCGTTCTTACGCATATATTCAGTTCTTACGCATATATTCAGTTCTTACGCATTTATATTCCGTTCTTACGCATATATATTCAGTTCGTACACCTATATATTCAGTACTTACACATATATATTCCGTTCTTACGCATATATATTCAGTTCTTACACATATATATTCCGTTCTTACGCATATATATTCAGTTCTTACACATATATATTCAGTTTTTACACATATATATTCAGTTCTTACACATATATATTCAGTTCTTAGACATATATATTGAGTTTTTAAGCATATATATTCCGTTCTTAAGCATATATATTCAGTTCTTATACATATATATTCAATTCTTACGCATATATATTCAGTTCTTACGCATATATATTCAGTTCTTACGCATATATATTCAGTTCTTACACATATATATTCCGTTCTTACGCATATATATTCAGTTCTTACACATATATATTCCATTCATACGCATATATATTCCGTCCTTACACATATATATTCAGTTCTTACACATATATATTCCGTTCTTACGCATATATATTCCGTTCTTACGCATATATATTCCGTTCTTACGGATATATAATCCAGATATATATTCCTTTCTTACACATATATATTCAGTTCTTACAGATATATATTCCATTCTTACGCATATATATTCCGTTCTTACGCATATATATTCCGTTCTTACGCATATATATTCCAGATATATATTCCGTTCTTACAAATATATATTCAGTTCTTACACATATATATTCCGTTCTTACGCATATATATTCCGTTCTTACGCATATATATTCCAGATATATATTCCGTTCTTACAAATATATATTCAGTTCTTACACATATATATTCCATTCTTACGCATATATATTCCGTCCTTACACATATATATTCAGTTCTTACTGATATATATTCCGTTCTTACGCATATTTATTCCGTTCTTACGCATATATATTCAGTTCTTACACATATATATTCAGTTCTTACAAATATATATTCAGTTCTAACACATATATATTCAGTTCTTACACATATATATATTCATTTCTTACAGATATATATTCCGTTCTTACACATATATATTCAGTTCTTACACATATATATTCCATTCTTACGCATATATATTCCGTCCTTACACATATATATTCAGTTCTTACACATATATATTCCGTTCTTACACATATATATTCCGTTCTTACGCATATATATTCCGTTCTTACGCATATATATTCAGTTCTTACTCATATATATTCAGTTCTGACGCATATATATTCCGCTCTTACGCATATATATTCAGTTCTTACACATATATATTCAGATCCTACACATATATATTCAGTTCTTACACATATATATTCCGGTCTTACGCATATATATTCCGTTCTTACGCATATATTAAGTTCTTACACATATATATTCAGTTCTTACACAAATATATTCAGTTGTTACATATATATATTCAGTTCTTTCGCATATATATTCAGTTCTTACACATATATGTTCAGTTCTTACGCAAATATATTCAGTTCTAACGCATATATATTCCGTTCTTACGCATATATATTCAGTTCTTACGCATATATATTCAGTTCTTACACATATATATTCAGTTCTTACCCATATATATTCAGTTCTTACACAAATATATTCAGTTGTTACATATATATTATTCAGTTCTTTCGCATATATATTCAGTTCTTACACATATATGTTCAGTTCTTACGCATATATATTCAGTTCTTACGCATATATATTCAGTTCTTACACATATATATTCAGTTCTTACCCATATATATTCCGGGTTCTTACGCATATATATTCAGTTCTTACACATATATATTCAGTTTCTTACACATATATATTTCGTTCTTACGCATATATATTCAGTTCTTACACATATATATTCAGTTCTTACGCATATATATTCCGTTTTTACAGATATATATTCAGTTCTTACGCATATATATTCCGTTCTTACGCATATATATTCCGATATTACGCATATATATTCAGTTCTTACACATATATATTCAGTTCTTACATATATATATTCAGTTCTTACACATATATATTCCGTTTTTACGCATATATATTCAGTTCTTACACATATATATTCAGTTCTTACACATACATATTCAGTTCTTACGCATATATATTCAGTTCTTACACATATATATTCAGTTCTTACACATACATATTCAGTTCTTACGCATATATATTCCGTTCTTACGCATATATATTCAGTTCTTAGGCATATATATTCCGTTCTTACGCTTATATATTCAGTTCTTACACATATATTCAGTTGTTACACATATATATTCAGTTCTTAAACATATATATTCAGTTCTTAAACATATATATTCAGTTCTTACACATATATATTCAGTTCTTACACATATATATTGAGTTTTTAAGCATATATATTCAGTTCTTACGCATATATATTCCGTTCTTACGCATATATTCAGTTCTTACGCATATATTCAGTTCTTGCGCATTTATATTCAGTTCTTACGCATATATATTCAGTTCTTACACCTATATATTCAGTTCTTACACATATATATTCCGTTCTTACGCATATATATTCAGTTCTTACACATATATATTCCGTTCTTACGCATATATATTCAGATCTTACACATATATATTCAGTTCTTAAACATATATATTCAGTTCTTACACATATATATTCAGTTCTTACACATATATATTTTTAAGCATATATATTCCGTTCTTACGCATATATATTCCGTTCTTACGCATATATATTCCGTTCTTACGCATATATTCAGTTCTTACGCATATATTCAGTTCTTACGCATTTATATTCCGTTCTTACGCATATATATTCAGTTCGTACACCTATATATTCAGTACTTACACATATATATTCCGTTCTTACGCATATATATTCAGTTCTTACACATATATATTCCGTTCTTACGCATATATATTCAGTTCTTACACATATATATTCAGTTTTTACACATATATATTCAGTTCTTACACATATATATTCAGTTCTTAGACATATATATTGAGTTTTTAAGCATATATATTCCGTTCTTAAGCATATATATTCAGTTCTTATACATATATATTCAATTCTTACGCATATATATTCAGTTCTTACGCATATATATTCAGTTCTTACGCATATATATTCAGTTCTTACACATATATATTCCGTTCTTACGCATATATATTCAGTTCTTACACATATATATTCCATTCATACGCATATATATTCCGTCCTTACACATATATATTCAGTTCTTACACATATATATTCCGTTCTTACGCATATATATTCCGTTCTTACGCATATATATTCCGTTCTTACGGATATATAATCCAGATATATATTCCTTTCTTACACATATATATTCAGTTCTTACAGATATATATTCCATTCTTACGCATATATATTCCGTTCTTACGCATATATATTCCGTTCTTACGCATATATATTCCAGATATATATTCCGTTCTTACAAATATATATTCAGTTCTTACACATATATATTCCGTTCTTACGCATATATATTCCGTTCTTACGCATATATATTCCAGATATATATTCCGTTCTTACAAATATATATTCAGTTCTTACACATATATATTCCATTCTTACGCATATATATTCCGTCCTTACACATATATATTCAGTTCTTACTGATATATATTCCGTTCTTACGCATATTTATTCCGTTCTTACGCATATATATTCAGTTCTTACACATATATATTCAGTTCTTACAAATATATATTCAGTTCTAACACATATATATTCAGTTCTTACACATATATATATTCATTTCTTACAGATATATATTCCGTTCTTACACATATATATTCAGTTCTTACACATATATATTCCATTCTTACGCATATATATTCCGTCCTTACACATATATATTCAGTTCTTACACATATATATTCCGTTCTTACACATATATATTCCGTTCTTACGCATATATATTCCGTTCTTACGCATATATATTCAGTTCTTACTCATATATATTCAGTTCTGACGCATATATATTCCGCTCTTACGCATATATATTCAGTTCTTACACATATATATTCAGATCCTACACATATATATTCAGTTCTTACACATATATATTCCGGTCTTACGCATATATATTCCGTTCTTACGCATATATTAAGTTCTTACACATATATATTCAGTTCTTACACAAATATATTCAGTTGTTACATATATATATTCAGTTCTTTCGCATATATATTCAGTTCTTACACATATATGTTCAGTTCTTACGCAAATATATTCAGTTCTAACGCATATATATTCCGTTCTTACGCATATATATTCAGTTCTTACGCATATATATTCAGTTCTTACACATATATATTCAGTTCTTACCCATATATATTCCGTTCTTACGCATATATATTCAGTTCTTACACATATATATTCAGTTCTAACACATATATATTGAGTTTTTAAGCAAATATATTCCGTTCTTACGCATATATATTCAGGTGTTACACATATATATTCAGTTCTTACGAATATATATTCAGTTCTGACGCATATATATTCAGTTCTTACGCATATATATTCAGTTCTTACACATATATATTTCGTTCTTACGCATATATATTCAGTTCTTACACATATATATTCAGTTCTTACGCATATATATTCCGTTCTTACAGATATATATTCAGTTCTTACGCATATATATTCCGTTCTTACGCATATATATTCCGATATTACGCATATATATTCAGTTCTTACACATATATATTCAGTTCTTACATATATATATTCAGTTCTTACACATATATATTCCGTTTTTACGCATATATATTCAGTTCTTACACATATATATTCAGTTCTTACACATACATATTCAGTTCTTACGCATATATATTCAGTTCTTACACATATATATTCAGTTCTTACACATACATATTCAGTTCTTACGCATATATATTCCGTTCTTACGCATATATATTCAGTTCTTAGCATATATATTCCGTTCTTACGCTTATATATTCAGTTCTTACACATATATTCAGTTGTTACACATATATATTCCGTTCTTACACATATATATTCAGTTCTAACACATATATATTCAGTTCTTACTGATATATATTCCGTTCTTACGCATATATATTCCGTTCTTACGCATATATATTCAGTTCTTACACATATATATTCAGTTCTTACAAATATATATTCAGTTCTAACACATATATATTCAGTTCTTACACATATATATATTCATTTCTTACAGATATATATTCCGTTCTTACACATATATATTCAGTTCTTACACATATATATTCCATTCTTACGCATATATATTCCGTCCTTACACATATATATTCAGTTCTTACACATATATATTCCGTTCTTAAACATATATATTCCGTTCTTACGCATATATATTCCATTCTTACGCATATATATTCAGTTCTTACTCATATATATTCAGTTCTTACGCATATATATTCCGCTCTTACGCATATATATTCAGTTCTTACACATATATATTCAGATCCTACACATATATATTCAGTTCTTACACATATATATTCCGGTCTTACGCATATATATTCCGTTCTTACGCATATATTCAGTTCTTACACATATATATTCAGTTCTTACACAAATATATTCAGTTGTTACATATATATATTCAGTTCTTTCGCATATATATTCAGTTCTTACACATATATGTTCAGTTCTTACGCAAATATATTCAGTTCTTACGCATATATATTCCGTTCTTACGCATATATATTCAGTTCTTACGCATATATATTCAGTTCTTACACATATATATTCAGTTCTTACCCATATATATTCCGTTCTTACGCATATATATTCAGTTCTTACACATATATATTCAGTTCTTACACATATATATTTCGTTCTTACGCATATATATTCAGTTCTTACACATATATATTCAGTTCTTACGCATATATATTCCGTTTTTACAGATATATATTCAGTTCTTACGCATATATATTCCGTTCTTACGCATATATATTCCGATATTACGCATATATATTCAGTTCTTACACATATATATTCAGTTCTTACATATATATATTCAGTTCTTACACATATATATTCGTTTTTACGCATATATATTCAGTTCTTACACATATATATTCAGTTCTTACACATACATATTCAGTTCTTACGCATATATATTCAGTTCTTACACATATATATTCAGTTCTTACACATACATATTCAGTTCTTACGCATATATATTCCGTTCTTACGCATATATATTCAGTTCTTAGGCATATATATTCCGTTCTTACGCTTATATATTCAGTTCTTACACATATATTCAGTTGTTACACATATATATTCCGTTCTTACACATATATATTCAGTTCTTACACATATATATTCAGTTCTTACACATATATATTCAGTTCTTACAATATATTCCGTTCTTACGCATATATATTCCTTTCTTACGCATATATATTCCTTTCTTACGCATATATATTCCGATCTTACGCATATATATTCAATTCTTACACATCTATATTCAGTTCTTACACATATATATTCAGTTCTTACACATATATATTCAGTTCTTACGCATATATATTCCGTTCTAACGCATATATTCAGTTCTTACGCATATATTCAGTTCTTGCGCATTTATATTCCGTTCTTACACATATATATTCAGTTCTTACACATATATATTCCATTCTTACGCATATATATTCCGTCCTTACACATATATATTCAGTTCTTACACATATATATTTCGTTCTTACACATATATATTCCGTTCTTACGCATATATATTCCGTTCTTACGCATATATATTCCGTTCTTACGCATATATATTCCAGATATATATTCCGTTCTTACACATATATATTCAGTTCTTACACATATATATTCCATTCTTAGGCATATATAATCCGTCCTTACACATATATATTCAGTTCTTACACATATATATTCCGTTCTTATGCATATATATTCCGTTCTTACGCATATATATTCCAGATATATATTCCGTTCTTACACATATATATTCAGTTCTTACACATATATATTCCATTCTTACGCATATATATTCCGTCCTTTCACATATATATTCAGTTCTTACACATATATATTCCGTTCTTACACATATATATTCCGTTCTTACGCATATATATTCCGTTCTTACGCATATATATTCAGTTCTTACTCATATATATTCAGTTCTTACACATATATATTCAGATCCTACACATATATATTCAGTTCTTACACATATATATTCCGGTCTTACGCATATATATTCCGTTCTTACGCATATATTCAGTTCTTACACATATATATTCAGTTCTTACACAAATATATTCAGTTGTTACATATATATATTCAGTTCTTTCGCATATATATTCAGTTCTTACACATATATGTTCAGTTCTTACGCAAATATATTCAGTTCTTACGCATATATATTCCGTTCTTACGCATATATATTCAGTTCTTACGCATATATATTCAATTCTTACACATATATATTCAGTTCTTACACATATATATTCCGTTCTTACGCATATATATTCAGTTCTTACACATATATATTCAGTTCTTAAACATATATATTCAGTTCTTACGCATATATATTCCGTTCTTACTCAGATATTCAGTTCTTACGCATATATTCAGTTCTTGCGCATTTATATTCCGTTCTTACGCATATATATTCAGTTCGTACACCTATATATTCCGTTCTTACACATATATATTCCGTTCTTAAGCATATATATTCAGTTCTTACACATATATAATCAGTTCTTACACATCTATATTGAGTTTTTAAGCATATATATTCCGTTCTTACGCATATATATTCAGATCTTACACATATATATTCAGTTCTTAAACATATATATTCAGTTCTTACACATATATATTCAGTTCTTACACATCTATATTGAGTTTTTAAGCATATATATTCCGTTCTTACGCATATATATTGCGTTCTTACGCATATATATTCCGTTCTTACGCATATATTCAGTTCTTACGCATATATTCAGTTCTTAACCATTTATATTCCGTTCTTACGCATATATATTCAGTTCGTACACCTATATATTCAGTTCTTACACATATATATTCCGTTCTTACGCATATATATTCAGTTTTTACACATATATATTCCGTTCTTACGCATATATATTCAGTTCTTACACCTATATATTCAGTTCTTACACATATATATTCAATTCTTACACATTTATAATCAGTTCTGACGCATATATATTCAGTTCTTACGCATATATATTTAGTTCTTACACATATATATTCCGTTCTTACGCATATATATTCCGTTCTTACGTATATATATTCCGTTCTTACGCATATATATTCAGTTCCTAGGCATATATATTCCGTTCTTACGCATATATATTCAGTTCTTACAGATATATATTCAGTTCTTACACATATATATTCAGTTCTTACACATATATCTTCAGTTCTTACAATTGTATTCCGTTCTTGAGCATATATATTCCGTTCTTACGCATATATATTCCGTTCTTACTCATACATATTCCGATCTTACGCATATATATTCAGTTCTTACACATATATATTCAGTTCTAACACATATATATTCAGTTCTTACACATATATATTCAGTTCTTACAGATAAATATTCCGTTCTTACACATATATATTCAGTTCTTACACATATATATTCCATTCTTACGCATATATATTCGGTCCTTACACATATATATTCAGTTCTTACACATATATATTCCGTTCTTACGCATATATATTCCGTTCTTACGCATATATATTCAGTTCTCACACATATATATTCCGTTCTTACGCATATATATTCCGTTCTTAGGCATATATATTCCGTTCTTACGCATATATATTCCGTTCTTACGCATATATATTCCATTCTTACGCATATATATTCAGTTCTTACACATATATATTCAGTTCTTACGCATATATATTCCGTTCTTACGCATATATATTCCGATCTTACGCATATATATTCCGTTCTTACGCATATATATTCCGTTCTTACGCATATATATTCCATTATTACGCATATATATTCCATTATTACGCATATATATTCTGTTCTTACGCATATATATTCCGTTCTTACGCATATATATTCAGTTCGTACACATATATATTCAGTTCTTTTACATATATATTCCGTTCTTACGCATATATATTCTGTTCTTACACATATATATTCCGTTCTTACGCATATATATTCAGTTCTTACACATAAATATTCAGTTGTTAAACATATATATTCAGTTCTTACACATATATATTCAGTTCTTACACATATATATTCAGTTCTTACACCATATATATTCAGTTCTTACACATATATATTCAGTTCTTACGCATATATATTCAGTTCTTACACATATATATTCCGTTCTGACGCATATATATTCCGTTCTTACGCATATATATTCAGTTCTTACAGATATATATTCAGTTCTTACACATATATATTCAGTTCTTACACATATATATATTCAGTTCTTACACATATATATTCAGTTCTTACACATATATATTCATTTCTTACGCATATATATTCAGTTCTTACGCATATATATTCAGTTCTTACACATATATATTCCGTTCTTACAAATATATATTCCGTTCTTACGCATATATATTCCGTTCTTACGCATATATATTCCGTTCTAACGCATATATTTTCAGTTCTTAGGCATATATATTCCGTTCTTACGCATATATATTCAGTTCTTACACATATATATTCAGTTCTTACAGATATATATTCAGTTCTTACACATATATATTCAGTTCTTACACATATATCTTCAGTTCTTACAATTATATTCCATTCTTACGCATATATATTCCGTTCTTACGCATATATATTCCGTTCTTACGCATATATATTCCGATCTTACGCATATATATTCAGTTCTTACACATATATATTCAGTTCTGACACATATATATTTAGTTCTTACACATATATATTCAGTTCTTACAGATATATATTCCGTTCTTACACATATATATTCAGTTCTTACAAATATATATTCCATTCTTACGCATATATATTCCGTTCTTACGCATATATATTCCGTTCTTACGCATATATATTCCATTCTTACGCATATATATTCAGTTCTTAAACATATATTCAGTTCTTACACATATATATTCAGTTCTAACACATATATATTCAGTTCTTACACATATATATTCAGTTCTTACAGATATATATTCCGTTCTTACACATATATATTCAGTTCTTACACATATATATTCCATTCCTACGCATATATATTCCGTCCTTACACATATATATTCAGTTCTTACACATATATATTCCGTTCTTACGCATATATATTCCGTTCTTACGCATATATATTCAGTTCTTACACATAAATATTCAGTTGTTAAACATATATATTCAGTTCTTACACATATATATTCAGTTCTTACACATATATATTCAGTTCTAACACCATATATATTCAGTTCTTACACATATATATTCAGTTCTTGCACATATATATTCAGTTCTTACGCATATATATTCAGTTCTTACGCATATATTCAGTAATTACGCATATATTTTCAGTTCTTACGCATATATATTCAGTTCTTACACATATATATTCCGTTCTTACGCATATATATTCCGTTCTTAGGCATATATATTCCGTTCTTACGCATATATATTCCGTTCTTACGCATATATATTCCATTCTTACGCATATATATTCAGTTCTTACACATATATATTCAGTTCTTACGCATATATATTCCGTTCTTACGCATATATATTCCGTTCTTACGCATATATATTCAGTTCTTAGGCATATATATTCCGTTCTTACGCATATATATTCAGTTCTTACACATATATATTCAGTGCTTAGAGATATATATTCAGTTCTTACACATATATCTTCAGTTCTTACAATTATATTCCTTCTTACGCATATATATTCCGTTCTTACGCATATATATTCCGTTCTTACGCATATATATTCCGATCTTACGCATATATATTCAGTTCTTACACATATATATTCAGTTCTGACACATATATATTCAGTTCTTACACATATATATTCAGTTCTTACAGATATATATTCCGTTCTTACACATATATATTCAGTTCTTACACATATATATTTCATTCTTACGCATACATATTCTGTCCTTACATATATATATTCAGTTGTTACACATATATATTCCGTTCTTACGCATTTATATTCCGTTCTTACGCATATATATTCCGTTCTTACGCATATATATTCCGTTCTTACGCATATATATTCCATTCTTACGCATATATATTCAGTTTTTAAACATATATTCAGTTCTTACACATATATATTCAGTTCTAACACATATATATTCAGTTCTTACACATACATATTCAGTTCTTACAGATATATATTCCGTTCTTACACATATATATTCAGTTCTTACACATATATATTCCATTCCTACGCATATATATTCCGTCCTTACACATATATATTCAGTTCTTACACATATATATTCCGTTCTTACGCATATATATTCCGTTGTTAGGCATATATATTCCGTTCTTACGCATAAATATTCCGTTCTTACGCATATATATTCCATTCTTACGCATATATATTCAGTTTTTACACATATATATTCAGTTCTTAAGCATATATATTCCGTTCTTACGCATATATATTCCGATCTTACGCATATATATTCCGTTCTTACGCATATATATTCCGTTCTTACGCATATATATTCCATTCTTACGCATATATATTCAGTTCTTACGCATATATATTCCGTTCTTACGCATATATATTCAGTTCGTACACATATATATTCAGTTCTTTTACATATATATTCCGTTCTTACGCATATATATTCAGTTCTTACACATATATATACCGTTCTTACGCATATATATTTAGTTCTTACACATAAATATTCAGTTGTTAAACATATATATTCAGTTCTTACACATATATATTCAGTTCTTAAACATATATATTCAGTTCTTACACCATATATATTCAGTTCTTACACATATATATTCAGTTCTTGCACATATATATTCAGTTCTTACGCATATATATTCAGTTCTTACGCATATATTCAGTTATTACGCATATATATTCAGTTCTTACGCATACATAATCAGTTCTTACACATATATATTCCGTTCTTACGCATATATATTCCGTTCTTACGCATATATATTCCGATCTTACGCATATATATTCAATTCTTACACATATATATTCAGTTCTAACACATATATATTTAGTTCTTACACATATATATTCCATTCTTACGCATATATATTCCGTCCTTACACATATATATTCAGTTGTTAAACATATATATTCCGTTCTTACGCATATATATTTCGTTCTTACGCATATATATTCCGTTCTTACGCATATATATTCCATTCTTACGCATATAATTTCAGTTTTTACATATATATATTCAGTTCTTACACATATATATTCAGTTCTAACACATATATATTCAGTTCTTACACATATATATTCAGTTCTTACAGATATATATTCCGTTCTTACACATATATATTCAGTTCTTACACATATATATTCCGTTCTTACGCATATATATTCCATTCTTACGCCTATAATTTCAGTTCTTACACATATATATTCAGTTCTTACACATATATATTCAGTTCTAACACATATATATTCAGTTCTTACACATATATATTCAGTTCTTACGCATATATATTCAGTTCTTACGCATATATTCAGTTCTTACGCATATATATTCAATTCTTACACATATATATTCCGTTCTTACGCATATATATTCTGTTCTTACGCATATATATTCAGTTCTTACACATATATATTTCGATCTGACGATATATATTCAGTTCTTACAAATATATATTCAGTTATTACACATATATATTCAGTTCTTACACATATATATTCAGTTCTTACACATGAATTCAGTTCTTACACATATATATTCAGTTCTTACAGATATATATTCCATTTTTACGCATATATATTCCGTTCTTACACATATATATTCAGTTCTTACACATATATATTCCGTTCTTACGCATATATATTCAGTTCTTACACATATATTGTCAGTTCTTACACATATATATTCAGTACTTACACATATATATTCAGTTCTTACACATATATATTCAGTTCTTACACATATATATTCAGTTCTTACACATATATATTCAGTTTATTACACATATATATTCCGTTCTTACGCATATATCTTCAGTATTTACACATATAAATTCAGTTCTTACACCTATATATTCAGTTCTTACACATATATATTCCGTTCTTACGCATATATATTCAGTTCTTACACATATCTATTCAGTTCTTACACATATATATTCCATTCCTACGCATATATATTCCGTCCTTACACATATATATTCAGTTCTCACACATATATATTCCGTTCTTACGCATATATATTCAGTTCTTAGGCATATATATTCCGTTCTTACGCATATATATTCAGTTCTTACACATATATATTCAGTTCTTAGAGATATATATTCAGTTCTTACACATATATATTCAGTTCTTACACATATATCTTCAGTTCTTACAATTATATTCCTTCTTACGCATATATATTCCGTTCTTACGCATATATATTCCGTTCTTACGCATATATATTCCGATCTTACTCATATATACTCAGTTCTTACACATATATATTCAGTTCTGACACATATATATTCAGTTCTTACACATATATATTCAGTTCTTACAGATATATATTCCGTTCTTACACATATATATTCAGTTCTTACACATATATATTCCATTCTTACGCATACATATTCTGTCCTTACACATATATATTCAGTTCTTACACATATATATTCCGTTCTTACGCATATATATTCCGTTTTTACGCATATATATTCCGTTCTTACGCATATATATTCCGTTCTTACGCATATATATTCCATTCTTACGCATATATATTCAGTTCTTAAACATATATTCAGTTCTTACACATATATATTCAGTTCTAACACATATATATTCAGTTCTTACACATATATATTCAGTTCTTACAGATATATATTCCGTTCTTACACATATATATTCAGTTCTTACACATATATATTCCATTCCTACGCATATATATTCCGTCCTTACACATATTTATTCAGTTCTTACACATATATATTCCGTTCTTACGCATATATATTCCGTTGTTAGGCATATATATTCCGTTCTTACGCATATATATTCCGTTCTTACGCATATATATTCCATTCTTACGCATATATATTCAGTTCTTACACATATATATTCAGTTCTTAAGCATATATATTCCGTTCTTACGCATATATATTCCGATCTTACGCATATATATTCCGTTCTTACGCATATATATTCCGTTCTTACGCATATATATTCCATTCTTATGCATATATATTCAGTTCTTACGCATATATATTCCGTTCTTACGCATATATATTCAGTTCGTACACATATATATTCAGTTCTTTTACATATATATTCCGTTCTTACGCATATATATTCAGTTCTTTCACATATATATACCGTTCTTACGCATATATATTTAGTTAGTTCTTACACATAAATATTCAGTTGTTAAACATATATATTCAGTTCTAACACATATATATTCAGTTCTTACACATATATATTCAGTTCTTACAGATATATATTCCGTTCTTACACATATATATTCAGTTCTTACACATATATATTCCGTTCTTACGAATATATATTCCATTCTTACGCCTATAATTTCAGTTCTTACACATATATATTCAGTTCTTACACATATATATTCAGTTCTAACACATATATATTCAGTTCTTACACATATATATTCAGTTCTTACGCATATATATTCAGTTCTTACGCATATATTCAGTTCTTACGCATATATATTCAATTCTTACACATATATATTCCGTTCTTACGCATATATATTCTGTTCTTACGCATATATATTCAGTTCTTACACATATATATTTCGATCTGACGCATATATATTCAGTTCTTACAAATATATATTCAGTTATTACACATATATATTCAGTTCTTACACATATATATTCAGTTCTTACACATGAATTCAGTTCTTACACATATATATTCAGTTCTTACACATATATATTCCATTCTTTCGCATATATATTCCGTTCTTACACATATATATTCAGTTCTTACACATATATATTCCGTTCTTACGCATATATATTCAGTTCTTACACATATATTGTCAGTTCTTACACATATATATTCAGTACTTACACATATATATTCAGTTCTTACACATATATATTCAGTTCTTACACATATATATTCAGTTCTTACACATATATATTCAGTTATTACACATATATATTCCGTTCTTACGCATATATCTTCAGTATTTACACATATATATTCAGTTCTTACACCTATATATTCAGTTCCTACACATATATATTCCGTTCTTACGCATATATATTCAGTTCTTACACATATCTATTCAGTTCTTACACATATATATTCCATTCCTACGCATATATATTCCGTCCTTACACATATATATTCAGTTCTCACACATATATATTCCGTTCTTACGCATATATATTCAGTTCTTAGGCATATATATTCCGTTCTTACGCATATATATTCAGTTCTTACACATATATATTCAGTTCTTAGAGATATATATTCAGTTCTTACACATATATATTCAGTTCTTACACATATATCTTCAGTTCTTACAATTATATTCCTTCTTACGCATATATATTCCGTTCTTACGCATATATATTCCGTTCTTACGCATATATATTCCGATCTTACGCATATATACTCAGTTCTTACACATATATATTCAGTTCTGACACATATATATTCAGTTCTTACACATATATATTCAGTTCTTACAGATATATATTCCGTTCTTACACATATATATTCAGTTCTTTACACATATATATTCCATTCTTACGCATACATATTCTGTCCTTACACATATATATTCAGTTCTTACACATATATATTCCGTTCTTACGCATATATATTCCGTTTTTACGTATATATATTCCGTTCTTACGCATATATATTCCGTTCTTACGCATATATATTCCATTCTTACGCATATATATTCAGTTCTTAAACATATATTCAGTTCTTACACATATATATTCAGTTCTAACGCATATATATTCAGTTCTTACACATATATATTCAGTTCTTACAGATATATATTCCGTTCTTACACATATATATTCAGTTCTTACACATATATATTCCATTCCTACGCATATATATTCCGTCCTTACACATATATATTCAGTTCTTACACATATATATTCCTTTCTTATGCATATATATTCCGTTGTTAGGCATATATATTCCGTTCTTACGCATATATATTCCGTTCTTACGCATATATATTCCGTTCTTACGCATATATATTCCATTCTTACGCATATATATTCAGTTCTTACACATATATATTCAGTTCTTAAGCATATATATTCCGTTCTTACGCATATATATTCCGATCTTACGCATATATATTCCGTTCTTACGCATATATATTCCGTTCTTACGCATATATATTCCATTCTTATGCATATATATTCAGTTCTTACGCATATATATTCCGTTCTTACGCATATATATTCAGTTTCTTTTACATATATATTCCGTTCTTACGCATATATATTCAGTTCTTTCACATATATATACCGTTCTTACGCATATATATTTAGTTAGTTCTTACACATAAATATTCAGTTGTTAAACATATATATTCAGTTCTTACACATATATATTCAGTTCTTAAACATATATATTCAGTTCTTACACCATATATATTCAGTTCTTACACATATATATTCAGTTCTTGCACATATATATTCAGTTCTTACGCATATATATTCAGTTCTTACGCATATATTCAGTTCTTACGCATATATATTCAGTTCTTACGCATACATATTCAGTTCTTACACATATTATATTCCGTTCTTACGCATATATATTCCGTTCTTACGCATATATATTCCGATCTTACGCATATATATTCAATTCTTACACATATATATTCAGTTCTAACACATATATATTCAGTTCTTACACATATATATTCCATTCTTACGCATATATATTCCGTCCTTACACATATATATTCAGTTATAACACATATATATTCCGTTCTTACGCATATATATTTCGTTCTTACGCATATATATTCCGTTCTTACGCATATATATTCCATTCTTACGCATATAATTTCAGTTTTTACATATATATATTTAGTTCTTACACATATATATTCAGTTCTAACACATATATATTCAGTTCTTACACATATATATTCAGTTCTTACAGATATATATTCCGTTCTTACACATATATATTCAGTTCTTACACATATATATTCCGTTCTTACGCATATATATTCCATTCTTACGCATATAATTTCAGTTCTTACACATATATATTCAGTTCTTACACATATATATTCAGTTCTAACACATATATATTCAGTTCTTACACATATATATTCAGTTCTTACGCGTATATTCAGTTCTTACGCATATATATTCAGTTCTTACACATATATATTCCGTTCTTACGCATATATATTCTGTTCTTACGCATATATATTCAGTTCTTACACATATATATTTCGATCTGACGCATATATATTCAGTTCTTACAAATATATATTCAGTTATTACACATATATATTCAGTTCTTACACATATATATTCAGTTCTTACACATGTATTTAGTTCTTACACATATATATTCAGTTCTTACACATATATATTCCATTCTTACGCATATATATTCCGTTCTTACACATATATATTCAGTTCTTACACATATATATTCCGTTCTTACGCATATATATTCAGTTCTTACGCATATATATTCCGATCTTACGCATATATCTTCAGTTCTTACACATATATTGTCAGTTCTCACACATATATATTCAGTACTTACACATATATATTCAGTTCTTACACATATATATTCAGTTCTTACACATATATATTCAGTTCTTACACCATATATATTCAGTTCTTACACATATATATTCAGTTCTTGCACATATATATTCCGTTCTTATGCATATATATTCAGTTCTTACGCATATATTCAGTAATTACGCATATATATTCAGTTCTTACGCATATATATTCAGTTCTTACACATATATATTCCGTTCTTACGCATATATATTCCGTTCTTACGCATATATATTCCGATCTTACGCATATATATTCAGTTCTTACACATATATATTCAGTTCTAACACATATATATTCAGTTCTTACACATATATATTCAGTTCTTACGCATATATATTCAGTTCTTACGCATATATATTCCGTTCTTACGCATATATATTCCGTTCTTACGCATATATATTCCGTTCTTACGCATATATATTCAGTTCTTAGGCATATATATTCCGTTCTTACGCATATATATTCAGTTCTTACACATATATATTCAGTTCTTAGAGATATATATTCAGTTCTTACACATATATATTCAGTTCTTACACATATATCTTCAGTTCTTACAATTATATTCCTTCTTACGCATATATATTCCGTTCTTGAGCATATATATTCCGTTCTTACGCATATATATTCAGTTCTGACACATATATATTCAGTTCTTACACATATATATTCAGTTCTTACAGATATATATTCCGTTCTTACACATATATATTCAGTTCTTACACATATATATTCCATTCTTACGCATACATATTCTGTCCTTACACATATATATTCAGTTCTTACACATATATATTCCGTTCTTACGCATATATATTCCGTTCTTACGCATATATATTCCGTTCTTACGCATATATATTCCGTTCTTACGCATATATATTCCATTCTTACGCATATATATTCAGTTCTTAAACATATATTCAGTTCTTACACATATATATTCAGTTCTAACACATATATATTCAGTTCTTACACATATATATTCAGTTCTTACAGATATATATTCCGTTCTTACACATATATATTCAGTTCTTACACATATATATTCCATTCCTACGCATATATATTCCGTCCTTACACATATATATTCAGTTCTTACACATATATATTCCGTTCTTACGCATATATATTCCGTTGTTAGGCATATATATTCCGTTCTTACGCATATATATTCCGTTCTTACGCATATATATTCCATTCTTACGCATATATATTCAGTTCTTACACATATATATTCAGTTCTTAAGCATATATATTCCGTTCTTACGCATATATATTCCGATCTTACGCATATATATTCCGTTCTTACGCATATATATTCCGTTCTTACGCATATATATTCCATTCTTACGCATATATATTCAGTTCTTACGCATATATATTCCGTTCTTACGCATATATATTCAGTTCGTACACATATATATTCAGTTCTTTTACATATATATTCCGTTCTTACGCATATATATTCAGTTCTTACACATATATATACCGTTCTTACGCATATATATTTAGTTCTTACACATAAATATTCAGTTGTTAAACATATATATTCAGTTCTTACACATATATATTCAGTTCTTAAACATATATATTCAGTTCTTACACATATATATTCAGTTCTAACACATATATATTCAGTTCTTACACATATATATTCAGTTCTTACACATATATATTCCGTTCTTACGCATATATATTCCATTCTTACGCATATAATTTCAGTTCTTACACATATATATTCAGTTTTTACACATATATATTCAGTTCTAACACATATATATTCAGTTCTTACACATATATATTCAGTTCTTAGGCATATATTCAGTTCTTACGCATATATATTCAGTTCTTACACATATATATTCCGTTCTTACGCATATATATTCTGTTCTTACGCATATATATTCAGTTCTTACACATATATATTTCGATCTGACGCATATATATTCAGTTCTTACAAATATATATTCAGTTATTACACATATATATTCAGTTCTTACACATATATATTCAGTTCTTACACATGTATTCAGTTCTTACACATATATATTCAGTTCTTACACATATATATTCCATTCTTACGCATATATATTCCGTTCTTACACATATATATTCAGTTCTTACACATATATATTCCGTTCTTACGCATATATATTCAGTTCTTACGCATATA
>JAWPHD010020905.1:0-30024 GCA_037043455.1 Cyrtodaria siliqua | reverse complement strand
ATTTGCGTCAGAACTGAATATATATGTGTAAGAACTGAATATATATGCGTAAGAACGGAATATATATGTGTAGGAACTGAATATATTTGTGTAAGAACTGAATATATATGCGTAAGAACGGAATATATATGTGTAAGAACTGAATAATATGTGTGTATTAACTGAATATATATGCGTCAGAACTGAATATATATGCGTAAGAACTGAATATATATGTGTAAGAACTGAATATATATGCGTAAGAACTGAATATATATGCGTAAGAACTGAATATATATGTGTAAGAACTAAATATATATGCGTAAGAACTGAATATATATGCGTAAGAACTGAATATATATGTGTAGGAACTGAATATATTTGTGTCAGAACTGAATATATATGTGTAAGAACTGAATATATATGCGTAAGAACGGAATATATATGTGTAAGAACTGAATAATATGTGTGTATTAACTGAATATATATGCGTCAGAACTGAATATATATGCGTAAGAACTGAATATATATGCGTAAGAGCTGAATATATGCGTAAGAACGGAATATATATGCGTAAAAACTGAATATATATGCGTAAGAACTGAATATATATGCGTAAGAACTGAATATATATGCGTAAGAACTGAATATATATGCTTAAGAACTGAATATATATGCGTAAAAACGGAATATATATGCGTAAGAACGGAATATATATGTGTAGGAACTGAATATATTTGTGTAAGAACTGAATATATATGTGTAAGAACTGAATATATATGCGTAAGAACGGAATATATATGTGTAAGAACTGAATATATATGTGTGTATTAACTGAATATTTATGATTCAGAACTGAATATATATGCGTAAGAACTGAATATATATGCGTAAGAGCTGAATATATGCGTAAGAACCGAATATATATGCATAAAAACTGAATAAATATGCGTAAGAACTGAATATATATGCATAAGAACTGAATATATATGCGTAAGAACTGAATATATATGCGTAAGAGCTGAATATATATGCGAAAGAACTGAATATATATGCGTAAGTACTGAATATATATGCGTAAGAACTGAATATATATGTGTAAGAACTGAATATATATGCATAAGAACTGAATATATATGCGTAAGAACTGAATATATATGCGTAAGAGCTGAATATATATGCAAAAGAACTGAATATATATGCGTAAGTACTGAATATATATGCGTAAGAACTATATATATATGTGTAAGAACTGAATATATATACGTAAGAACTGAATATATATGTGTAAGAACTGAATATATATGTGTAAGAACTGGATATATATGCGTAAGAACTGAATATATATGCGTAAGAACTGAATATAAATGCGTAAGATCTGAATATATATGCGTAAGAACTGAATATATATGCGTAAGAACTGAATATATATGCGTAAGAACTGAATATGAATGCGTAAGATCTGAATATATATGCGTAAGAACTGAACATATATGCGTAAGAACTGAATATATATGCATAAAAACTGAATATATATGCATAAGAACTGAACATATATGCGTAAGAACTGAATATATATGCGTAAGAAGTGAATATATATGCGTAAGAAGTGAATATATATGCGTAAGAATTGAATATATATGCGTAAGAACTGAATATTTATGCGTAAGAACGAAATATATATGCGTAAGAACGGAATATATATGCGTAAGAACTGAATATATGCGTAAGAACTGAATATATGCGTAAGAACTGAATATATATGTGTAAGAACTGAATACATATGTGTTAGAACTGAATATATATGCGAAAGAACTGATAATATATGCGAAAGAACTGAATATATATGCGTAAAAACTGAATATATATGTGTAAGAACTCAATATATGTGTGTAAGAACTGAATATATATGCATAAGAACTGAACGTATATGCGTAAGAACTGAATATATATGCGTAAGAAGGGAATATATATGTGTTAGAACGGAATATATATGCGAAAGAACTGATAATATATGCGAAAGAACTGAATATATATGCGTAAAAACTGAATATATATGTTTAAGAACTCAATATATGTGTGTAAGAACTGAATATATATGCATAAGAACTGACCATATATGCGTAAGAACTGAATATATATGCGTAAGAACTGAATATATAGGTGTAAGAACTGAATATATATGTGTAAGAACTGAATATATATGAGTAAGAACTGAATATATATGTGTAAGAACGGAATATATATGTGTAAGAATTGAATATATATGCGTAAGAAATGAATACATATGTGTAAGATATATACGTAAGAACTGAATATATATGCGTAAGAAGTGAATATATATGTGTAAGAACTGATGTATATGTGTTAGAACTGAATATATATGTGTAAGAACTGAATATATATGCGTAAGAACTGAATATATATGCGTAAGAACGGAATATATATGTGTAAGAACTGAATATATATGTGTAAGAACGGAATATATATGTGTAAGAACTAAATATATATGCGTAAGAACGGAATATATATGTGTAAGAACTGAATATATATGCGTAAGAACTGAATATATGCGTAAGAACTAAATATATGCGTAAGAACTGAATATATATGTGTAAGAATTGAATATATTTGTGTAAGAACTGAGTATATATGTGTAAGAACTGAATATATATGCGTAAGAACGGAATATATATGTGTAAGAACTGAATATATAGTAAGAACTGAATATATATGTGTTAGAACGGAACATATATGCGTATGAACTGAATATATATGCGTAAGAACTGAATATATATGCGTAAGAACTGAATATATATGTGTAAGATATATGCGTAAGAACTGAATATATATGTGTAAGAAATGAATATATATGCGCAAGAACTGAATATATATGCGTAATAACTGAATATATATGCGTAAGAACTGAACATATATGCGTAAGAACTGAATATATATGCGTAAGAACGGAATATATGTGTAAGAACTAAACATATATGCGTAAGAACTGAATATATATGCGTAAGAACTGAATATTTGCGTAAGAACTGAATATATGCGTAAGAGCTGAATATAGATGTGTAAGAACTGAATATATATGCGTAAGAACTGAATATATATGCGTAAGAACTGAATATATATGCGTAAGAACGGAATATATATGTGTAAGAACTGAAAATATATGTGTAAGAACTGAATATTTATCTGTAAGAACTGAATATATATGCGTAAGAACTGAATATATATGCGTAAGAACTCAATATATATGCGTAAGAACTGAACATATATGCGTAAGAACGGAATATATATGCGTAAGAACGGAATATATATGTGTAGGAACTGAATATATTTGTGTAAGAACTGAATATATATGTGTAAGAACTGAATATATATGCGTAAGAACGGAATATATATGTGTAAGAACTGAATATATATGTGTGTATTAACTGAATATATATGCGTCAGAACTGAATATATATGCGTAAGAACTGAATATATATGCGTAAGAGCTGAATATATGCGTAAGAACGGAATATATATGCTTAAAAACTGAATATATATGCGTAAGAACTGAATATATATGCGTAAGAACTGAATATATATGCGTAAGAACGGAATATATATGTGTAGGAACTGAATATATTTGTGTAAGAACTGAAAATATATGCGTAAGAACGGAATATATATGTGTAAGAACTGAATAATATGTGTGTATTAACTGAATATATATGCGTCAGAACTGAATATATATGCGTAAGAACTGAATATATATGCGTAAGAACTGAATATATATGTGTAGGAACTGAATATATTTGTGTAAGAACTGAATATATATGTGTAAGAACGGAATACATATGCGTAAGAACGGAATATATATGTGTAAGAACTGAATATATATGTGTGTATTAACTGAATATATATGATTCAGAACTGGATATGTATGCGTAAGAACTGAATATATATGCGTAAGAGCTGAATATATGCGTAAGAACGGAATATATATGCGTAAAAACTGAATATATATGCGTAAGTACTGAATATATATGCGTAAGAACTGAATATATATGCATAAGAACTGAATATATATGCGTAAGAGCTGAATATATGCGTAAGAACGGAATATATATGCGTAAGAACTGAATATATATGCGTAAGAAGTGAATATATATGCGTAAGAACTGAATATATATGCGTAAGAACGGAATATATATGTGTAAGAACTGAATATTTGCGTCAGAACTGAATATATATGTGTAAGAACTGAATATATTTGTGTGTATTAACTGAATATATATGATTCAGAACTGAATATGTATGCGTAAGAACTGAATATATATGCGTAAGAGCTGAATATATGCGTAAGAACGGAATATATATGCGTAAAAACTGAATATATATGTGTAAGAACTGAATATATGCGTAAGAACTGAATATATATGCATAAGAACTGAATATATATGCGTAAGAGCTGAATATATGCGTAAGAACGGAATATATATGCGTAAGAACTGAATATATATGCGTAAGAAGTGAATATATATGCGTAAGAACTGAATATATATGCGTAAGAACGGAATATATATGTGTAAGAACTGAATATTTGCGTCAGAACTGAATATATATGTGTAAGAACTGAATATATATGCGTAAGAACGGAATATATATGTGTAGGAACTGAATATATTTGTGTAAGAACTGAATATATATGCGTAAGAACGGAATATATATGTGTAAGAACTGAATAATATGTGTGTATTAACTGAAAATATATGCGTCAGAACTGAATATATATGCGTAAGAACTGAATATATATGTGTAAGAACTGAATATATATGCGTAAGAACTGAATATATATGCGTAAGAACTGAATATATATGCGTAAGAACTAAATATATATGCGTAAGAACTGAATATATATGCGTAAGAACGGAATATGTATGTGTAGGAACTGAATATATTTGTGTCAGAACTGAATATATATGTGTAAGAACTGAATAAATATGCGTAAGAACTGAATATATATGCGTAAGAACTGAATATATATGTGTAGGAACTGAATATATTTGTGTAAGAACTGAATATATATGTGTAAGAACGGAATACATATGCGTAAGAACGGAATATATATGTGTAAGAACTGAATATATATGTGTGTATTAACTGAATATATATGATTCAGAACTGGATATGTATGCGTAAGAACTGAATATATATGCGTAAGAGCTGAATATATGCGTAAGAACGGAATATATATGCGTAAAAACTGAATATATATGCGTAAGTACTGAATATATATGCGTAAGAACTGAATATATATGCATAAGAACTGAATATATATGCGTAAGAGCTGAATATATGCGTAAGAACGGAATATATATGCGTAAGAACTGAATATATATGCGTAAGAAGTGAATATATATGCGTAAGAACGGAAAATATATGTGTAAGAACTGAATAATATGTGTGTGTTAACTGAATATATATGCGTCAGAACTGAATATATATGCGTAAGAACTGAATATATATGCGTAAGAGCTGAATATATGCGTAAGAACGGAATATATATGCGTAAAAATTGAATATATATGTGTAAGAACTGAATATATATGCGTAAGAACTGAATATATATGCGTAAGAACTGAATATATATGCGTAAAAACGGAATATATATGCGTAAGAACGGAATATATATGTGTAGGAACTGAATATATTTGTGTAAGAACTGAATATATATGTTTAAGAACTGAATATATATGCGTAAGAGCTGAATATATGCGTAAGAACGGAATATATATGCGTAAAAACTGAATATATATACGTAAGAACTGAATATATATGCGTAAGAACTGAATATATATGCGCAAGAACTGAATATATATGCTTAAGTACGGAATATATATGCGTAAGAACGGAATATATATGTGTAAGAACTGAATATATATATGTAAGAACTGAATATATATGTGTAAGAGCTGAATATATATGCGTAAGAACGGAATATATATGCGTAAGAACGGAATATATGTGTAAGAACTGAACACATATGCGTAAGAACTGAATATATATGCGTCAGAACTGAATATATGCGTAAGAACTGAATATATGCGTAAGAACTGAATATATATGCGTAAGAACTGAATATATGCGTAAGAACTGAATATATATGAGTAAGAACGGAATATATATGTGTAAGAACTGAATATATATGTGTAAGAGCTGAATATATATGTGTAAGAACTGAATATATATGCGTAAGAACTGAATATATATGCGTAAGAACGGAATATATGTGTAAGAACTGAACATATATGCGTAAGAACTGAATATATGCATCAGAACTGAATATATGCGTAAGAAATGAATATATGCGTAAGAACTGAATATATATGTGTAAGAACTGAATATATATGTGTGTATTAACTGAATATATATGCGTCAGAACTGAATATATATGCGTAAGAACTGAATATATATGTGTAAGAACTGAATATATATGCGTAAGAACTGAATATATATGCGTAAGAACTGAATATATATGCGTAAGAACTAAATATATATGCGTTAGAACTGAATATATATGCGTAAGAACGGAATATATATGTGTAGGAACTGAATATATTTGTGTCAGAACTGAATATATATGTGTAAGAACTGAATATATATGCGTAAGAACGGAATATATATGTGTAAGAACTGAACATATATGCGTAAGAACTGAATATATATGCGTCAGAACTGAATATATGCGTAAGAACTGAATATATGCGTAAAAACTGAATATATATGCGTAAGAACTGAATATATGCGTAAGAACTGAATATATATGCGTAAGAACGGAATATATATGTGTAAGAACTGAATATATATGTGTAAGAACTGAATATATATGTGTAAGAGCTGAATATATATGTGTAAGAACTGAATATATATGCGTAAGAACGGAATATATGTGTAAGAACTGAACATATATGCGTAAGAACTGAATATATATGCATCAGAACTGAATATATGCGTAAGAACTGAATATATATGCGTAAGAACTGAATATATATGCGTAAGAACGGAATATATATGTGTAAGAACTGAATATTTGCGTCAGAACTGAATATATATGTGTAAGAACTGAATATATATGTGTGTATTAACTGAATATATATGATTCAGAACTGAATATGTATGCGTAAGAACTGAATATATATGCGTAAGAGCTGAATATATGCGTAAGAACGGAATATATATGCGTAAAAACTGAATATATATGTGTAAGAACTGAATATATGCGTAAGAACTGAATATATATGCATAAGAACTGAATATATATGCGTAAGAGCTGAATATATGCGTAAGAACGGAATATATATGCGTAAGAACTGAATATATATGCGTAAGAAGTGAATATATATGCGTAAGAACTGAATATATATGCGTAAGAACGGAATATATATGTGTAAGAACTGAATATTTGCGTCAGAACTGAATATATATGTGTAAGAACTGAATATATATGCGTAAGAACGGAATATATATGTGTAGGAACTGAATATATTTGTGTAAGAACTGAATATATATGCGTAAGAACGGAATATATATGTGTAAGAACTGAATAATATGTGTGTATTAACTGAAAATATATGCGTCAGAACTGAATATATATGCGTAAGAACTGAATATATATGTGTAAGAACTGAATATATATGCGTAAGAACTGAATATATATGCGTAAGAACTGAATATATATGCGTAAGAACTAAATATATATGCGTAAGAACTGAATATATATGCGTAAGAACGGAATATGTATGTGTAGGAACTGAATATATTTGTGTCAGAACTGAATATATATGTGTAAGAACTGAATAAATATGCGTAAGAACTGAATATATATGCGTAAGAACTGAATATATATGTGTAGGAACTGAATATATTTGTGTAAGAACTGAATATATATGTGTAAGAACGGAATACATATGCGTAAGAACGGAATATATATGTGTAAGAACTCAATATATATGTGTGTATTAACTGAATATATATGATTCAGAACTGGATATGTATGCGTAAGAACTGAATATATATGCGTAAGAGCTGAATATATGCGTAAGAACGGAATATATATGCGTAAAAACTGAATATATATGCGTAAGTACTGAATATATATGCGTAAGAACTGAATATATATGCATAAGAACTGAATATATATGCGTAAGAGCTGAATATATGCGTAAGAACGGAATATATATGCGTAAGAACTGAATATATATGCGTAAGAAGTGAATATATATGCGTAAGAACGGAAAATATATGTGTAAGAACTGAATAATATGTGTGTGTTAACTGAATATATATGCGTCAGAACTGAATATATATGCGTAAGAACTGAATATATATGCGTAAGAGCTGAATATATGCGTAAGAACGGAATATATATGCGTAAAAATTGAATATATATGCGTAAGAACTGAATATATATGCGTAAGAACTGAATATATATGCGTAAGAACTGAATATATATGCGTAAAAACGGAATATATATGCGTAAGAACGGAATATATATGTGTAGGAACTGAATATATTTGTGTAAGAACTGAATATATATGTTTAAGAACTGAATATATATGCGTAAGAGCTGAATATATGCGTAAGAACGGAATATATATGCGTAAAAACTGAATATATATACGTAAGAACTGAATATATATGCGTAAGAACTGAATATATATGCGCAAGAACTGAATATATATGCTTAAGTACGGAATATATATGCGTAAGAACGGAATATATATGTGTAAGAACTGAATATATATATGTAAGAACTGAATATATATGTGTAAGAGCTGAATATATATGCGTAAGAACGGAATATATATGCGTAAGAACGGAATATATGTGTAAGAACTGAACACATATGCGTAAGAACTGAATATATATGCGTCAGAACTGAATATATGCGTAAGAACTGAATATATGCGTAAGAACTGAATATATATGCGTAAGAACTGAATATATGCGTAAGAACTGAATATATATGAGTAAGAACGGAATATATATGTGTAAGAACTGAATATATATGTGTAAGAGCTGAATATATATGTGTAAGAACTGAATATATATGCGTAAGAACTGAATATATATGCGTAAGAACGGAATATATGTGTAAGAACTGAACATATATGCGTAAGAACTGAATATATGCATCAGAACTGAATATATGCGTAAGAAATGAATATATGCGTAAGAACTGAATATATATGTGTAAGAACTGAATATATATGTGTGTATTAACTGAATATATATGCGTCAGAACTGAATATATATGCGTAAGAACTGAATATATATGTGTAAGAACTGAATATATATGCGTAAGAACTGAATATATATGCGTAAGAACTGAATATATATGCGTAAGAACTAAATATATATGCGTTAGAACTGAATATATATGCGTAAGAACGGAATATATATGTGTAGGAACTGAATATATTTGTGTCAGAACTGAATATATATGTGTAAGAACTGAATATATATGCGTAAGAACGGAATATATATGTGTAAGAACTGAACATATATGCGTAAGAACTGAATATATATGCGTCAGAACTGAATATATGCGTAAGAACTGAATATATGCGTAAAAACTGAATATATATGCGTAAGAACTGAATATATGCGTAAGAACTGAATATATATGCGTAAGAACGGAATATATATGTGTAAGAACTGAATATATATGTGTAAGAACTGAATATATATGTGTAAGAGCTGAATATATATGTGTAAGAACTGAATATATATGCGTAAGAACGGAATATATGTGTAAGAACTGAACATATATGCGTAAGAACTGAATATATATGCATCAGAACTGAATATATGCGTAAGAACTGAATATATGTGCGTAAGAACTGAATATATATGCATAAGAACTGAATATATATGCATAATAACTGAATATATATGCGTAAGAGCAGAATATATACGTAAGAACTGAATATATATGAGTAAGAACTGAATATATATGCGTAAGAACGGAATATATATGCATAAGAACTGAATATATATGCGTAAGAAGTGAATATATATGCGTAAGAACTGAATATATATGCGTAAGAACGGAATATATATGTGTAAGAACTGAATATTTGCATAAGAACTGAATATATATGCATAAGAACTGCGTAAGAGCTGAATATATGCGTAAGAACGGAATATATATGCGTAAGAACTGAATATATATGCGTAAGAAGTGAATACATATGCGTAAGAACTGAATATATATGCGTAAGAACGGAATATATATGTGTAAGAACTGAATATTTGCGTAAGAACTGAATATATATGTGTAAGAACTGAATATATATGTGAAAGAACTGAATATATATGCGTAAGAACTGAATATATATGCGTAAGAACTGAATATATATGCGAAAGAACTGAACATATATGTGTAAGAAATAACGGAATATATATGTGTAAGAACTCAATATATATGTGTAAGAACTGAATATATATGTGTAAGAACTGAATATATATGCGTAAGAACGGAATATATATGCATAAGAACTGAACATATATGTGTAAGAACTGAATATATATACCTAAAAACTGAACTTATATGCGTAAGAACTGAATATATATGCGTAAGAGCGGAATATATATGCGTAAGAACTGAATATATATCCGTAAGAACTGAAAATATATGCGTAAGAACTGAATATATATGCGTAAGAACGGAATATATATGCGTAAGAACTGAATATATATGCGTCAGAACTGAATATATATGCTTAAGAGCTGAATATATATGCGAAAGAACTGAATATATATGTGTAAGTACTGAACATATATGCGTAAGAACTGAATATATATGTGTAAGAACTGAATATATATGCGTAAGAACTGAATATATATGTGTAAGAACTGAATATATATGTGTAAGAACTGAATATATATGCGTAAGAACGGAATATAAATGAGTAAGATCTGAATATATATGCGTAAGAACTGAATATATATGCGTAAGAACTGAATATATATCCGTAAGAACTGAATATAAATGCGTAAGATCTGAATAGATATGCGTAAGAACTGAACATATATGCCTAAGAACTGAATATATATGCATAAGAACTGAATATATATGCATCAAAACTGAACATATATTCCTAAGAACTGAATATTTATGCGTAAGAACTGAATATATATGCGTAAGAAGTGAATATATATGCGTAAGAACTTAATATATATGAGTAAGAACTGAATATATATGCGTAAGAACGGAATATATATGCGTAAGAACGGAATATATATGCGTAAGAACTGAATATATGCGTAAGAACTGAATATATATGCGTAAAAACTGAATATATATGTGTAAGAACTCGATATATGTGTGTAAGAACTGAATATATATGCATAAGAACTGAACATATATGCGTAAGAACTGAATATATATGCGTAAGAAGTGAATATATATGTGTAAGAACTGAATATATATGTGTAAGAACTGAATATATATGTGTAAGTAATGAATATATATGTGTAAGAACGGAATATATATGTGCAAGAATTGAATATATATGCGTAAGAAATGAATACATATGTGTAAGATATATACGTAAGAACTGAATATATATGTGTAAGAACTGAATATATATGCCCCAGAATTGAATATATATGTGTAAGAACTGAATATATATGTGTAAGATATATGCGTAAGAACTGAATATATATGTGTAAGAACTGAATATATATGCGCAAGAATTGAATATATATGTGTAAGAACTAAATATATATGCGTAAGTACTGAACATATATGCGTAAGAACTGAATATATATGCGTAAGAACGGAATATATATGTGTAAGAACTGAATATATATGTGTAAGAACTGGATATATATGTGTAAGAACTGAATATATATGTGTAAGAACTGAATATATATGCATAAGAGCTAAATATATGCGTAAGAACATAATATATATGGGTAACAACTGAATATATATGCGTAAGAACTGAATATATATGTGTCAGATATATGCGTAAGAACTGAATATATATGTGTAAGAACTGAATATATATGCGCAAGAACTGAATATATATGCGTAAGAACTGAACATATATGCGTAAGAACTGAATATATATGCGTAATAACTGAATATATGCGTAAGAACTGAATATATGCGTAAGAACTGAATATAGATGTGTAAGAACTGAATATATATGCGTAAGAACTGAATATATATGTGTAAGAACGGAACATATATGCGTAAGAACTGAATATATATGCGTAAGAAGTGAATATATATGTGTAAGAACTGAATATATATGTGTAAGAAATGAATATATATGTGTAAGTACGGAATATATATGTGCAAGAATTGAATATATATGCGTAAGAAATGAATACATATGTGTAAGATATATACGGAAGAACTGAATATATATGTGTAAGAACTGAATATATATACGCAAGAATTGAATATATATGTCTAAGAACTGAATATATATGTGTAAGATATATGCGTAAGAACTGAATATATATGCGTAAGAACTGAATATATATGTGTAAGAACTGAATATATATGCGCAAGAATTGAATATATATGTGTAAGAACTGAATATATATGCGTAAGTACTGAACATATATGCGTAAGAACTGAATATATATGCGTAAGAGCGGAATATATATGTGTAAGAACTGAATATATATGTGTAAGAACTGGATATATATACGTAAGAGCTGAATATATGCGTAAGAACGGAATATATATGTGTAAGAACTGAATATATATGTGTAAGAACTGAATATATATGCATAAGAGCTGAATATATGCGTAAGAACATAATATATATGGGTAACAACTGAATATATATGCGTAAGAAGTGAATATATATGCGTAAGAACTGAATATATATGCGTAAGAACTGAATATATATGCGTAAGAACTGAATATATATGCGTAAGAACTGAATATATATGTGTAAGATATATGCGTAAGAACTGAATATATATGTGTAAGAACTGAATATATATGCGCAAGAACTGAATATATATGCGTAAGAACTGAACATATATGCGTAAGAACTGAATATATATGCGTAAGAACTGAACATATGCGTAAGAACTGAATATATGCGTAAGAACTGAATATAGATGTGTAAGAACTGAATATATATGCGTAAGAACTGAATATATATGCGTAAGAACGGAATATATATGCGTAAGAACGGAATATATATGTGTAAGAACTGAATATATATGTGTAAGAACTGAATATATATGTGTAAGAACTGAATATATATGCGTAAGAACTGAATAAATATGCGTAAGAACTGAATATATATGCGTAAGAAATGAACATATATGCGTAAGAACTGAATAGATATGCGTAAGAACTGAATATATATCCGTAAGAATTGAATATAAATGCGTAAGATCTGAATATATATGCGTAAGAACTGAATATATATGCGCAAGAACTGAATATATATAGGTAAGAACAGAACATATATGCGTAAGAACTGAATATATATGCGTAAGATCTGAATATATATGCGTAAGAACTGAGCATATATGCGTAAGAACTGAATATATATGTGTAAGTTATATGCGTAAGAACTGAATATATATGCGTAAGAAGGGAATATAAATGCGTAAGAACTGAATATATATGCGTAAGAACTGAATATATGCGTAAGAACAGAATATATATGCGTTAGAACTGAATATATATGCATAAGAACTGAATATATATGAGTAAGAACTGAATACATATGCGTAAGAACTGAATATATATGCGTAAGAACTGAATATATATGCATAAGAACTGAATATATATGCATAAGAACGGAATATATGAGTAAGAACTGAATATATGTGTGTAAGAACTGAATATATATGCATAAGAACTGAATATATATGTGTAAGAACTGAATATATATGCGTAAGAACTGAATATATATGCGTAAGAACTGAATATATATGCGTAAGAACTAAATATATATGCGTAAGAACTGAATATATATGCCTAAGAACGGAATATATATGTGTAGGATCTGAATATATTTGTGTAAGAACTGAATATATATGTGTAAGAACTGAATATATATGCGTAAGAACGGAATATATATGTGTAAGAACTGAATAATATGTGTTTATTAACTGAATATATATGCGTCAGAACTGAATATATATGCGTAAGAACTGAATATATATGCGTAAGAGCTGAATATATGCGTAAGAAGGGAATATATATGCGTAAAAACTGAATATATATGCCTAAGAACTGAATATATATGCGTAAGATCTGAATAATATGCGTAAGAACTGAATATATATGCGTAAAAACGGAATATTTATGCGTAAGAGCTGAATATATGCGTAAGAACGGAATATATATGCGTAAAAACTGAATATATATGCGTAAGAACTGAATATATATGCGTAAGAACTGAATATATATGCATAAGAACTGAATATATATGCGTAAGTACGGAATATATATGCGTAAGAACGGAGTATATATGTGTAAGAACTGAATATATATATGTAAGAACTGAATATATATGTGTGAGAGCTGAATATATATGTGTAAGAACTGAATATATATGCGTAAGAACTGAATATATATGCGTAAGAACGGAATGTATGTGTAATAACTGAACATATATGCGTAAGAACTGAATATATATGTGTAAGAACTGAATATATATGCGTAAGAACGGAATATATATGTGTAAGAACTGAATAATATGTGTGTATTAACTGAATATATATGCGTCAGAACTGAATATATATGCGTAAGAACTGAATATATATGCGTAAGAGCTGAATATATGCGTAAGAACGGAATATATATGCGTAAAAACTGAATATATATGCCTAAGAACTAAATATATATGCGTAAGAACTGAATATATATGCGTAAGAACTGAATATATATGCGTAAGAACTGAATATATATGCGTAAAAACGGAATATATATGCGTAAGAACGGAATATATATGTGTAGGAACTGAATATATTTGTGTAAGAACTGAATATATATGTGTAAGAACTGAATATATGCGTAAGAACGGAATATATATGCGTAAAAACTGAATATATATGCGTAAGAACTGAATATATATGCGTAAGAACTGAATATATATGCATAAGAACTGAATATATATGCGTAAGTACGGAATATATATGCGAAAGAACGGAGTATATATGTGTAAGAACTGAATATATATATGTAAGAACTGAATATATATGCGTAAGAACTGAATATATATGCGTAAGAACTGAATATATATGCATAAGAACTGAATATATATGCGTAAGTACGGAATATATATGCGAAAGAACGGAGTATATATGTGTAAGAACTGAATATATATATGTAAGAACTGAATATATATGTGTGAGAGCTGAATATATATGTGTAAGAACTGAAAATATATGCGTAAGAACTGAATATATATGCGTAAGAACGGAATATATGTGTAATAACTGAACATATATGCGTAAGAACTGAATATATATGCGTCAGAACAGAATATATATGCGAAAGAACTGAATATATATGCGTAAGTACTGAATATATATGCGTAAGAACTGAATATATATGTGTAAGAACTGAATATATATGCGTAAGAACTGAATATATATGTGTAAGAACTGAATATATATGCGTAAAAACGGAATATTTATGCGTAAGAGCTGAATATATGCGTAAGAACGGAATATATATGCGTAAAAACTGAATATATATGCGTAAGAACTGAATATATATGCGTAAGAACTGAATATATATGCATAAGAACTGAATATATATGCGTAAGTACGGAATATATATGCGTAAGAACGGAGTATATATGTGTAAGAACTGAATATATATATGTAAGAACTGAATATATATGTGTGAGAGCTGAATATATATGTGTAAGAACTGAATATATATGCGTAAGAACTGAATATATATGCGTAAGAACGGAATGTATGTGTAATAACTGAACATATATGCGTAAGAACTGAATATATATGTGTAAGAACTGAATATATATGCGTAAGAACGGAATATATATGTGTAAGAACTGAATAATATGTGTGTATTAACTGAATATATATGCGTCAGAACTGAATATATATGCGTAAGAACTGAATATATATGCGTAAGAGCTGAATATATGCGTAAGAACGGAATATATATGCGTAAAAACTGAATATATATGCCTAAGAACTAAATATATATGCGTAAGAACTGAATATATATGCGTAAGAACTGAATATATATGCGTAAGAACTGAATATATATGCGTAAAAACGGAATATATATGCGTAAGAACGGAATATATATGTGTAGGAACTGAATATATTTGTGTAAGAACTGAATATATATGTGTAAGAACTGAATATATGCGTAAGAACGGAATATATATGCGTAAAAACTGAATATATATGCGTAAGAACTGAATATATATGCGTAAGAACTGAATATATATGCATAAGAACTGAATATATATGCGTAAGTACGGAATATATATGCGAAAGAACGGAGTATATATGTGTAAGAACTGAATATATATATGTAAGAACTGAATATATATGCGTAAGAACTGAATATATATGCGTAAGAACTGAATATATATGCATAAGAACTGAATATATATGCGTAAGTACGGAATATATATGCGAAAGAACGGAGTATATATGTGTAAGAACTGAATATATATATGTAAGAACTGAATATATATGTGTGAGAGCTGAATATATATGTGTAAGAACTGAAAATATATGCGTAAGAACTGAATATATATGCGTAAGAACGGAATATATGTGTAATAACTGAACATATATGCGTAAGAACTGAATATATATGCGTCAGAACAGAATATATATGCGAAAGAACTGAATATATATGCGTAAGTACTGAATATATATGCGTAAGAACTGAATATATATGTGTAAGAACTGAATATATATGCGTAAGAACTGAATATATATGTGTAAGAACTGAATATATATGCGTCAGTACTGAATATATATGCGTAGGAACTGAATATATATGCGTAAAAACTGAATATATATGTGTAAGAACTGAATATATATGCGTAAGAACGGAATATATATGTGTAAGAACTGAATAATATGTGTTTATTAACTGAATATATATGCGTCAGAACTGAATATATATGCGTAAGAACTGAATATATATGCGTAAGAGCTGAATATATGCGTAAGAAGGGAATATATATGCGTAAAAACTGAATATATATGCCTAAGAACTGAATATATATGCGTAAGAACTGAATATATATGCGTAAGAACTGAATATATATGCGTAAAAACGGAATATTTATGCGTAAGAGCTGAATATATGCGTAAGAACGGAATATATATGCGTAAAAACTGAATATATATGCGTAAGAACTGAATATATATGCGTAAGAACTGAATATATATGCATAAGAACTGAATATATATGCGTAAGTACGGAATATATATGCGTAAGAACGGAGTATATATGTGTAAGAACTGAATATATATATGTAAGAACTGAATATATATGTGTGAGAGCTGAATATATATGTGTAAGAACTGAATATATATGCGTAAGAACTGAATATATATGCGTAAGAACGGAATGTATGTGTAATAACTGAACATATATGCGTAAGAACTGAATATATATGTGTAAGAACTGAATATATATGCGTAAGAACGGAATATATATGTGTAAGAACTGAATAATATGTGTGTATTAACTGAATATATATGCGTCAGAACTGAATATATATGCGTAAGAACTGAATATATATGCGTAAGAGCTGAATATATGCGTAAAAACGGAATATATATGCGTAAAAACTGAATATATATGCCTAAGAACTAAATATATATGCGTAAGAACTGAATATATATGCGTAAGAACTGAATATATATGCGTAAGAACTGAATATATATGCGTAAAAACGGAATATATATGCGTAAGAACGGAATATATATGTGTAGGAACTGAATATATTTGTGTAAGAACTGAATATATATGTGTAAGAACTGAATATATGCGTAAGAACGGAATATATATGCGTAAAAACTGAATATATATGCGTAAGAACTGAATATATATGCGTAAGAACTGAATATATATGCATAAGAACTGAATATATATGCGTAAGTACGGAATATATATGCGAAAGAACGGAGTATATATGTGTAAGAACTGAATATATATATGTAAGAACTGAATATATATGCGTAAGAACTGAATATATATGCGTAAGAACTGAATATATATGCATAAGAACTGAATATATATGCGTAAGTACGGAATATATATGCGAAAGAACGGAGTATATATGTGTAAGAACTGAATATATATGTGTGAGAGCTGAATATATATGTGTAAGAACTGAAAATATATGCGTTAGAACTGAATATATATGCGTAAGAACGGAATATATGTGTAATAACTGAACATATATGCGTAAGAACTGAATATATATGCGTCAGAACAGAATATATATGCGAAAGAACTGAATATATATGCGTAAGTACTGAATATATATGCGTAAGAACTGAATATATATGTGTAAGAACTGAATATATATGCGTAAGAACTGAATATATATGTGTAAGAACTGAATATATATGTGTAAGAACTGAATATATATGCGTCAGTACTGAATATATATGCGTAGGAACTGAATATATATGCGTACATGTAAGAACTGAATATATATCCGTAAGAACTGAATATAAATGCGTAAGATCTGAATATATATGCGTAAGAACTGAATATATATGCGTAAGAACTGAATATATATGCGTAAGAACTGAAAATATATGCGTAAGATCTGAATATATATGCATAAGAACTGAATATATATGCATAAGAACTGAACATATATGCGTAAGAACTGAATATATATGCGTAAGAACTGAATATATATGCGTAAGAAGTAAATATATATGCGTAAGAACTGAATATATATGCGTAAGAACTGAATATATATGCGTAAGAACGGAATATATATGCGTAAGAACGGAATATATATGCGTAAGAACTGAATATTTGCGTAAGAACTGAATATATGCGTAGGAACTGAATATATATGTGTAAGAACTGAATACATATGTGTAAGAACTGAACATATATGCGAAAGAACTGATAATAAATGCGAAAGAACTGAATATATATGCGTAAGAACTGAATATATATGCGTAAGAACTGAATATATATGCGTAAGAACTGAATATAAATGCGTAAGATCTGAATATATATGCGTAAGAACTGAACATATATGCGTAAGATCTGAATATATATGCATAAGAACTGAATATATATGCATAAGAACTGAACATATATGCGTAAGAACTGAATATATATGCGTAAGAACTGAATATATATGCGTAAGAAGTAAATATATATGCGTAAGAACTGAATATATATGCGTAAGAACTGAATATATATGCGTAAGAACGGAATATATATGCGTAAGAACGGAATATATATGCATAAGAACTGAACATATATGCGTAAGAACTGAATATATATGCGTAAGAAGTGAATATATATGTGTAAGAACTGAATATATATGCGTAAGAACTGAATATATATGCGTAAGAACGGAATATATGTGTAAGAACTGAACATATATTCGTAAGAACTGAATATATGCGAAAGAACTGAATATATATGCGTAAGTACTGAACATATATGCGTAAGAACTGAATATATATGCGTAAGAACGGAGTATATATGTGTAAGAACTGAATATATATATGTAAGAACTGAATATATATGTGTGAGAGCTGAATATATATGTGTAAGAACTGAATATATATGCGTAAGAACTGAATATATATGCGTAAGAACGGAATGTATGTGTAATAACTGAACATATATGCGTAAGAACTGAATATATATGTGTAAGAACTGAATATATATGCGTAAGAACGGAATATATATGTGTAAGAACTGAATAATATGTGTGTATTAACTGAATATATATGCGTCAGAACTGAATATATATGCGTAAGAACTGAATATATATGCGTAAGAGCTGAATATATGCGTAAGAACGGAATATATATGCGTAAAAACTGAATATATATGCCTAAGAACTAAATATATATGCGTAAGAACTGAATATATATGCGTAAGAACTGAATATATATGCGTAAGAACTGAATATATATGCGTAAAAACGGAATATATATGCGTAAGAACGGAATATATATGTGTAGGAACTGAATATATTTGTGTAAGAACTGAATATATATGTGTAAGAACTGAATATATGCGTAAGAACGGAATATATATGCGTAAAAACTGAATATATATGCGTAAGAACTGAATATATATGCGTAAGAACTGAATATATATGCATAAGAACTGAATATATATGCGTAAGTACGGAATATATATGCGAAAGAACGGAGTATATATGTGTAAGAACTGAATATATATATGTAAGAACTGAATATATATGCGTAAGAACTGAATATATATGCGTAAGAACTGAATATATATGCATAAGAACTGAATATATATGCGTAAGTACGGAATATATATGCGAAAGAACGGAGTATATATGTGTAAGAACTGAATATATATATGTAAGAACTGAATATATATGTGTGAGAGCTGAATATATATGTGTAAGAACTGAAAATATATGCGATAGAACTGAATATATATGCGTAAGAACGGAATATATGTGTAATAACTGAACATATATGCGTAAGAACTGAATATATATGCGTCAGAACAGAATATATATGCGAAAGAACTGAATATATATGCGTAAGTACTGAATATATATGCGTAAGAACTGAATATATATGTGTAAGAACTGAATATATATGCGTAAGAACTGAATATATATGTGTAAGAACTGAATATATATGTGTAAGAACTGAATATATATGCGTCAGTACTGAATATATATGCGTAGGAACTGAATATATATGCGTACATGTAAGAACTGAATATATATCCGTAAGAACTGAATATAAATGCGTAAGATCTGAATATATATGCGTAAGAACTGAATATATATGCGTAAGAACTGAATATATATGCGTAAGAACTGAATATAAATGCGTAAGATCTGAATATATATGCGTAAGAACTGAACATATATGCGTAAGATCTGAATATATATGCATAAGAACTGAATATATATGCATAAGAACTGAACATATATGCGTAAGAACTGAATATATATGCGTAAGAACTGAATATATATGCGTAAGAAGTAAATATATATGCGTAAGAACTGAATATATATGCGTAAGAACTGAATATATATGCGTAAGAACGGAATATATATGCGTAAGAACGGAATATATATGCGTAAGAACTGAATATTTGCGTAAGAACTGAATATATGCGTAGGAACTGAATATATATGTGTAAGAACTGAATACATATGTGTAAGAACTGAACATATATGCGAAAGAACTGATAATAAATGCGAAAGAACTGAATATATATGCGTAAGAACTGAATATATATGCGTAAGAACTGAATATATATGCGTAAGAACTGAATATAAATGCGTAAGATCTGAATATATATGCGTAAGAACTGAACATATATGCGTAAGATCTGAATATATATGCATAAGAACTGAATATATATGCATAAGAACTGAACATATATGCGTAAGAACTGAATATATATGCGTAAGAACTGAATATATATGCGTAAGAAGTAAATATATATGCGTAAGAACTGAATATATATGCGTAAGAACTGAATATATATGCGTAAGAACGGAATATATATGCGTAAGAACGGAATATATATGCATAAGAACTGAACATATATGCGTAAGAACTGAATATATATGCGTAAGAAGTGAATATATATGTGTAAGAACTGAATATATATGCGTAAGAACTGAATATATATGCGTAAGAACGGAATATATGTGTAAGAACTGAACATATATTCGTAAGAACTGAATATATGCGAAAGAACTGAATATATATGCGTAAGTACTGAACATATATGCGTAAGACTGAATATATATGCGTAAGAACGGAATATATATGTGTAAGAACTGAATAATATGTGTGTATTAACTGAATATATATGCGTCAGAACTGAATATATATGCGTAAGAACTGAATATATATGCGTAAGAGCTGAATATATGCGTAAGAACGGAATATATATGCGTAAAAACTGAATATATATGCCTAAGAACTGAATATATATGCGTAAGAACTGAATATATATGCGTAAGAACTGAATATATATGCGTAAGAACTGAATATATATGCGTAAAAACGGAATATATATGCGTAAGAACGGAATATATATGTGTAGGAACTGAATATATTTGTGTAAGAACTGAATATATATGTGTAAGAACTGAATATATGCATAAGAACGGAATATATATGCGTAAAAACTGAATATATATGCGTAAGAACTGAATATATATGCGTAAGAACTGAATATATATGCATAAGAACTGAATATATATGCGTAAGTACGGAATATATATGCGAAAGAACGGAGTATATATGTGTAAGAACTGAATATATATATGTAAGAACTGAATATATATGCGTAAGAACTGAATATATATGCGTAAGAACTGAATATATATGCATAAGAACTGAATATATATGCGTAAGTACGGAATATATATGCGAAAGAAACGGAGTATATATGTGTAAGAACTGAATATATATATGTAAGAACTGAATATATATGTGTGAGAGCTGAATATATATGTGTAAGAACTGAAAATATATGCGTAAGAACTGAATATATATGCGTAAGAACAGAATATATGTGTAATAACTGAACATATATGCGTAAGAACTGAATATATATGCGTCAGAACAGAATATATATGCGAAAGAACTGAATATATATGCGTAAGTACTGAATATATATGCGTAAGAACTGAATATATATGTGTAAGAACTGAACATATATGCGTAAGAACTGAATATATATGCGTAAGAACTGAATATATATGCGTAAGAAGTAAATATATATGCGTAAGAACTGAATATATATGCGTAAGAACTGAATATATATGCGTAAGAACGGAATATATATGCGTAAGAACGGAATATATATGCGTAAGAACTGAATATTTGCGTAAGAACTGAATATATGCGTAAGAAGTAAATATATATGCGTCAGTACTGAATATATATGCGTAGGAACTGAATATATATGCGTACATGTAAGAACTGAATATATATCCGTAAGAACTGAATATAAATGCGTAAGATCTGAATATATATCAGTAAGAACTGAATATATATGCGTCAGAACTGAATATATATGCGTAAGAACTGAATATAAATGCGTAAGATCTGAATATATATGCGTAAGAACTGAACATATATGCGTAAGAACTGAATATATATGCATAAGAACTGAATATATATGCATAAGAACTGAACATATATGCGTAAGAACTGAATATATATGCGTAAGAACTGAATATATATGCGTAAGAAGTAAATATATATGCGTAAGAACTGAATATATATGCGTAAGAACTGAATATATATGCGTAAGAACGGAATATATATGCGTAAGAACGGAATATATATGCGTAAGAACTGAATATTTGCGTAAGAACTGAATATATGCGTAAGAACTGAATATATATGTGTAAGAACTGAATACATATGTGTAAGAACTGAACATATATGCGAAAGAACTGATAATAAATGCGAAAGAACTGAATATATATGCGTAAAAACAGAATATATATGTGTAAGAACTCAATATATGTGTGTAAGAACTGAATATATATGCATAAGAACTGAACATATATGCGTAAGAACTGAATATATATGCGTAAGAAGTGAATATATATGTGTAAGAACTGAATATATATGCGTAAGAACAGAATATATATGCGTAAGAATGGAATATATGTGTAAGAACTGAACATATATTCGTAAGAACTGAATATATGCGAAAGAACTGAATATATATGCGTAAGAACTGAATATATGCGTAAGAACTGAATATATATGCGTAAGAACGGAATATATATGTGTAAGAACTGAATATATATGTGTCAGAACTGAATATATATGTGTAAGAGCTGAATATATATGTGTAAGAACTGAATATATATGCGTAAGAACTGAATATATATGCGTAAGAACGGAATATATGTGTAAGAACTGAACATATAATCGTAAGAACTGAATATATATGCATCAGAACTGAATATATGCGTAAGAACTGAATATATATGTGTAAGAACTGAATATATATGCATAAGAACTGAATATATATGCGTAAGAACTGAATATATCTGCGTAAGAACTGAATATATATGCGTAAGAACTGAATATATATGCGTAAGAACGGAATATATATGCGTAAGAACGGAATATATATGTGTAAGAACTGAATATATTTGTTTAAGAACTGAATATATATGTGTAAGAACTGAATATATATGCGTAAGAACGGAATATATAGTGTAAGAACTGAATATATATGCGTAAGAACTGAATATATATGCGTAAGAATGGAATATATGAGTAAGAACTGAATATATGTGCGTAAGAACTGAATATATATGCATAAGAACTGAATATATATGCATAATAACTGAATATATATGCGTATGAGCTGAATATATGCGTAAGAACTGAATATGTATGCATAAGAACTGAATATATATGTGTAAGAGCTGAATATATGCGTAAGAACGGAATATGTATGCGTAAGAATTGAATATATATGAGTAAGAAGTGAATATATATGCTTAAGAACTGAATATATATGCGTAAGAACGAAATATATATTTGTAAGAACTGAATATTTGCGTAAGAACTGAATATATATGCATTAGAACTGAATATATATGCATAAGAACTGAATATATATGCGTAAGAGCTGAATATATGCGTAAGAACTGAATATATATGCATAAGAACTGAATATATATGCGTAAGAGCTGAATATATGCGTAAGAACGGAATATATATGCGTAAGAACTGAATATACATGCGTAAGAAGTGAATATATATCCGTAAGAACTGAATATAAATGCGTAAGATCTGAATATATATGCGTAAGAACTGAACATCTATGCCTAAGAACTGAATATATATGCTTAAGAACGGAATATATTTGCGTAAGAACGCAATATATATGCGTAAGAAATGAATATATATGTGTAAGGACGGAATATATATGTGTAAGAATTGAACATATATGCGTAAGAAATGAATACATATGTGTAAGATATATAGGTAAGAACTGAATATATATGCGTAAGAAATAAATATATATGTGTAAGAACTGAATATATATGTGTAAGAACTGAATATATATGTGTAAGAACTGAATATACATGCGTAAGAACTGAATATATATGCAAAAGAACTGAACATATATGCGTAAGAACTGAATATATATGCGTAAGAGATGAATATATATGCGTAAGAACTGAATATATATGTGTAAGATATATGCGTAAGAACTGAATATATATGTGTAAGAACTGAATATATATGCGTAAGAACTGAACATATATGCGTAAGAACTGAATATATATGTGTAAGAACTGAATATATATGCGAAAGAACTGATAATATATGCGAAAGAACTGAATATATATGCGTAAAAACTGAATATATATGTGTAAGAACTCAATATATGTGTGTAAGAACTGAATATATATGCATAAGAACTGAACATATATGCGTAAGAACTAAATATATATGCGTAAGAAGTGAATATATATGTGTAAGAAATGAATATATATGTGTAAGAACTGAATATATATGTGTAAGAACTGAATATATATGTGTAAGAACGGAATATATATGTGTCAGAATTGAATATATATGCGTAAGAAATGAATACATATGTGTAAGATATATACGTAAGAACTGAATATATATGCGTAAGAAGTGAATATATATGTGTAAGTACTGAATATATATGCGTAAGAACGGAATATATATGTGTAAGAACTGAATATATATGTGTGTATTAACTGAATATATATGCGTCAGAACTGAATATATATGCGTATGAACTGAATATATATGCGTAAGAGCTGAATATATGCGTAAGAACGGAATATATATGCGTAAAAACTGAATATATATGCGTAAGAACTGAATATATATGCGTAAGAACTGAATATATATGCGTAAGAACAGAATATATATGCGTAAGAACGGAATATATAAACGTAAGAACGGAGAGTATATATGTGTAAAAACTGAATATATATATGTAAGAACTGAATATATATGTGTAAGAACTGAATATATATGTGTAAGAACTGAATATATATGCGTAAGAACTGAATATATATGCGTAAGAACGGAATATATGTGTAAGAACTGAATACATGCGTAAGAACTGAATATATATGCGTAAGAACTGAATATATGCGTAAGAACTGAATATATATGCGTAAGAACGGAATATATATCTGTAAGAACTGAATATATATGTGTAAGAACTGAATATATATGTGTAAGAGCTGAATATATATGTGTAAGAACTGAATATATATGCGTAAGAACTGAATATATATGCGTAAGAACGGAATATATGTGTAAGAACAGAACATATTTGCGTAAGAACTGAATATATATGCATCAGTACTGAATATATGCGTAAGAACTGAATCTATGCGTAAGAACTGAATATATATGTGTAAGAACTGAATATATATGCATATGAACTGAATATATATGCGTAAGAACTGAATATATCTGCGTAAGAACTGAATATATATGCGTAAGAACTGAATATATATGCGTAAGAACGGAATATATATGCGTAAGAACGGAATATATATGTGTAAGAACTGAATATATTTGTTTAAAAACTGAATATATATGTGTAAGAACTGAATATATATGCGTAAGAACGGAATATATAGGTGTAAGAACTGAATATATATGTGTAAGAACTGAATATATATGCGTCAGAACTGAATATATATGGGTAAGAACTGAATATATATGCGTAAGAACTGAATATATATGCGTAAGAAAGGAATATATGTGTAAGAACTGCATATATATGCGTCAGAACTGAATATATATGCGTAAGAACTGAATATATATGCGTAAGAACTGAATATATATGCGTAAGAACGGAATATATGAGTAAGAACTGAATATATGTGCGTAAGAACTGAATATATATGCATAAGAACTGAATATATATGCATAATAACTGAATATATATGCGTAAGAGCTAAATATATGCGTAAGAACTGAATATATATGCATAAGAACTGAATATATATGCGTAAGAGCTGAATATATGCGTAAGAACGGAATACATATGCGTAAGAACTGAATATATATGCGTAAGAAGTGAATATATATGCGTAAGAACTGAATATATATGCGTAAGAACGGAATATATATGTGTAAGAACTGAATATTTGCGTAAGAACTGAATATATATGCATAAGAACTGAATATATATGCATAAGAACTGAATATATATGCGTAAGAGCTGAATATATGCGTAAGAACTGAATATATATGCATAAGAACTGAATATATATGCGTAAGAGCTGAATATATGCGTAAGAACGGAATATATATGCGTAAGAACTGAATATACATGCGTAAGAAGTGAATATATATGCGTAAGAACTGAATATATATGCGTAAGAACGGAATATATATGTGTAAGAACTGAATATTTGCGTAAGAACTGAACATATGTGTAAGAACTGAATATATATGTGGAAGAACTGAATATATATGCGTAAGAACTGAATATATATCCGTAAGATCTGAATATATATGCGTAAGAACTGAATATATATGTGTAAGAAAGAATGGAATATATATGTGTAAGAACTCAATATATATGTGTAAGAACTGAATATATATGTGTAAGAACTGAATATATATGCGTAAGAACTGAATATATATGCATAAGAACTGAAAATATATGCGTAAGAACTGAATATATATACGTAAAAACTGAACATATATGCGTAAGAACTGAATATATATGCGTAAGAGCGAAATATATATGCGTAAGAACTGAATATATATGCGTAAGAACTGAAAATATATGCGTAAGAACTGAATATTTATGCGTAAGAACGGAATATATATGCGTAAGAACTGAATATATATGCGTAAGAACTGAATATATATGCGTAAGAGCTGAATATATATGCGAAAGAACTGAATATATATGCGTAAGTACTGAATATATATGCGTAAGAACTGAATATATATGTGTAAGAACTGAATATATATGCGTCAGAACTGAATATATATGCGTAAGAGCTGAATATATATGCGAAAGAACTGAATATATATGCGTAAGTACTAAATATATATGCGTAAGAACTGAATATATATGTGTAAGAACTGAATATATATGTTTAAGAACTGAATATATATGCGTCAGAGCTGAATATATATGCGTAAGAACTGAATATATATGCGTAAGAACTGAATATATATCCGTAAGAACTGAATATAAATGGGTAAGAACTGAATATGTATCCGTAAGAACTGAATATAAATGCGTAAGATCTGAATATATATGCGTAAGAACTGAACATATATGCCTAAGAACTGAAAATTCATGCATAAGAACTGAATATAAATGCCCAAGAACTGAACATATATTCGTAAGAATAGAATATATATGCGTAAGAACTGAATATATATGCGTAAGAAGTGAATATATATGCGTAAGAACTGAATATATATGCGTAAGAACTGAATATATATGCGTAAGAACGGAATATATATGCGTAATAATGGAATATATATGCGTAAGAACTGAATATATGCGTAAGAACTGAATATATACGCGTAAAAACTGAATATATATGTGTAAGAACTCAATATATGTGTGTAAGAACTGAATATATATGCATAAGAACTGAACATATATGCGTAAGAACTGAATATATATGCGTAAGAACTGAATGTATATGCGTAAGAACGGAATATATATGCGTAATAATGGAATATATATGCGTAAGAACTGAATATATGCGTAAGAACTGAATATATACGCGTAAAAACTGAATATATATGTGTAAGAACTCAATATATGTGTGTAAGAACTGAATATATATGCATAAGAACTGAACATATATGCGTAAGAATTGAATATATATGCATAAGAAGTGAATATATATGTGTAAGAACTGAATATATATGTGTAAGAACTGAATATATATGTGTAAGAAATGAATATATATATTTAAGAACGGAATATATATGTGTAAGAATTGAACATATATGCGTAAGAAATGAATACATATGTGTAAGATATATACGTAAGAACTGAATATATATGCGTAAGAAGTGAATATATATGTGTAAGAACTGAATATATATGTGTAAGAACTGAATATATATGTGTAAGAACTGAATATATATGCGTAAGAACTGAATATATATGCAAAAGAACTGAACATATATGCGTAAGAACTGAATATATATGCGTAAGAACTGAATATATATGCGTAAGAACTGAATATATATGTTTTTTGTTGTTTTTTTTAGTGGAGTGCGTGGTCCAGTGGTAGAGCGCCGAACTCCTGATCGAGAGGTCGTGGGTTCGATCCTCCGTCGCGGCCACGTTATTTATCCTTGAGCAAGATAATTAATCCACATTGCTTAGTACTGGTTCTACCCATGAAGCCATCGAGAGTGATTAATCTAAGTTGTAAGAACTTGTTTCGCAATCGATGTAAAAAAAATAAATATGTTTAAAACAACGGAATATATATGTGTAAGAACTGAATATTTGCATAAGAACTGAATATATATGCATAAGAACTGCGTAAGAGCTGAATATATGCGTAAGAACGGAATATATATGCGTAAGAACTGAATATATATGCGTTAGAAGTGAATATATATGCGTAAGAACTGAATATATATGCGTAAGAACGGAATATATATGTGTAAGAACTGAATATTTGCGTAAGAACTGAATATATATGCGTAAGAACGGAATATATATGTGTAGGAACTGAATATATTTGTGTCAGAACTGAATATATATGTGTAAGAACTAAATATATATGC
>JAWPHD010020904.1:0-30030 GCA_037043455.1 Cyrtodaria siliqua | reverse complement strand
ATTGTGAGGTGTTGCGTTACCGTCACACACATACACAGTATATTCAGTAGGTCGCTGTGTAGCTTGCACAACTGATACTTCTAAGCAGTGGAACAAATTGGCTTTGTCAGTTCTAACTGAATTGCCATCAGCTGTTGCAAGGGACCATGGTACTGAGAGCCTAGAGGATATGATAGCTTCAACTTAGATCTGTCTTATACCTAATCAATAAGTGAAACACTTAACTGAATATAAAGGTGTGTTATAAATCGGGTCAGCGTGTTAATTAATAATTAACAAGTCATTAACAAATAAGTACTGGTCTTCTCAGCCTGATGCTTTAATAGATCATCATACAACATCTCTCTATGCTGAAATACGGACGATCAGAGGTTATAGCTCATAGTCATTGATATCAACTCGGAATTGGGTTTGTGAAACCAATGATAGCTTTTGTGGCTCTTCTCATTGTTCTTTGTTTTGGAAGGATGCAGTTCTTGCGCGAAGAAATAACTTCTGATGCCATATTTGCCATCTGGAGATTGGCCTCTAGCAGCTTTGCAAAACATTGACATGTATTGCACCAGTGGTATTACTGGTATGCTGCATACTTTCTACTGAATCCAATGATGTTACGCTGAAAATTGTCAGTCATGTTTTAATAGTTTATGAATAGTTATGTGACTTGTGGAAAAGGGACACTGAATCTCCTGTTTTTTTCTCCTGTTTTGGAAAGTTCATTTGACCCGTGAATGGGTTGTGCAAGACTCAGGGTGTCATTAAATACTCTGAAATGTGTCTGCTCCAATGGTCATACTCAAAGCACATTGGACATATGCGTTAGAGTGAATATAGATGCATGTCAAGGTCATTTACCTTTGTGTCTGTCTTTGATAAGTTAGTATTATTGGTATTGTGTTGTCCAAATCTAGTAGTCAGAATAAGGCAAGAGTAACTTACATTGGATGGGGACAAAATATATTATTCTTTGGGGTTTGTCTCAAAAGCAGGATACATTGTAAAGAAAAAGGGAAGATGCCATAACTAGTAAGCTCCCAATAGTTTATTGTGCAATTACTATTTTTCTGATTTATGAGCAATTTTATATTATTATTGTATTATATATTTCTTTTATTTTTAGACGTTATATTTATTTATTTACTTTTACAAATGAATTATATTACTTTTTTTTATAAAAATCATAGTTAATAAGTACAATACCAGCACCTTTATTTCTGGAAACGTCCAATATTACATGTAACTTTTTATACACCAACATTTTATTTATTTATTTATTCTTTTATATATAAAATTCATTTAATGAATAACATTTTATTATTAAAATATTCACTGTTTCAGTAAAGAACAAGAGACTTTATTTATGGAAACATTCAATACGTATGACAAATAGATTTAGATCAGATTTTGGTTTTTAACATGTTTGATAACTAATATAAAATATCCATACAGTTTTGTTGCAGATAAATAATTTTTGAGTATTACATTTTCAAAACATGATAATGGTAACGTATTTCAAATGGATGTCACGCCCTTATGTCCCCACTCTCATTTGGCAAACATACTTAAATGCAACCCTTTCAGGAAAATATATCCTTGAAAATTCCCCTAGAGTAGGGATGGCCTCTTTGGTAACATACGGTCCAGTTATTGTTAACTGTATTTATGATTTTTTGGTAACGAACAAGGTGTAACGTAAACTATTTTATTTTCATATATGCATTATGTTGAAAAGGCTGTCTAAATTAAACAATTCATAAGTAACCCTAGAACCGGTTTAAACTCCCAGTGGCCTACTTTGCCACTGACCGTTCCAAGGCGGTAGCGCTATTGTCAACCCTTTTTGTGTTTGTGATGTCGTTTGCATTTATTATACTTTTCCCTTCTTGTTTGTCTGCGTCTTTGTTTCTGTCTTTTGTGGTTGGCTGTCCTCTTTGAATGCTATTTTCCCTGTCCGATCTTTTTATATTTCTTTATAGGTAGTATGTGATGTTCATATGCACGTGTTTACTCATATTCAAATGTATTGAAGGTGTTTTGGAATTGTTATGGCAATGCAATTGTCACGTGCGTTACACACAAACGCCCCAACGCTCAGATGGCACACACGTCTCATTTTGAAGCTTTTTGTATGAACTTTCAGAAAATCATACCCTACAAAATTCCCCCAGTGGGTGGGGGGCGAGGGAATGGGGGTCTATAGCTAGCTCAAGGACTATATATAAGTATTTTTACACATAATTTGCAATATAAAATCGTCACATACCAATCCAGATAAAAGGAGCAATAAATAGTAAAATAAATCCATACAAAGTTAATTAAGGCATTTTTTTCTCATCACAATATTTCTTTCCTACACACAATTGTCCATCCATTAAACCCAGTCCATTCCTCCTGTGTTGTCAACACACTAATCCTTTTCAACATGTTCGCTGACCATTCAGTAAGTATTCAGTATTCAATCACGTATGATTTCTGCCTTGTATTTGTACAGACGAAAAAATTCCAAGAAACAATTCTTGTACATCGTGTAATTGTACAGAAGGTAAAGACAAACTGGAAATAATGTGCACAATGAAAGCTTGTGTTGAATGTGGCCCTGGAAACAAACACGTGTCAGACGGGTCATGCTGTGGCAAATGTGAGGAAGACACTTGCGTAGGTGATGATGGAAAGGAGTATAAATTTGGTAAGTATGACATACTTATCGCAGATTTGTTCTTGTATTGCTATGAAAGAGATTTCATGTTGAGTCTTTCATCCAATACTCAAGCAGATGTAATTGAAGCCTTTTTAATAACACCTCTCGGTATTTGGATGACATATTGAACATTGACAATCCTTTCTTTTCTACCATGGTTAATAATATCTATCCTAAGGAACTTCAACTCAACAAAGCTAACATTTCTGATACTGTCGCTTCTTTTCTTGATTTACATCTCTCTATTGAAAATGGTGAAATAATTAGTAACATCTATGACAAGAGAGTTATATTTTTTATATTGTTAATTACCCTCCCCCCCCCCCCCACACACACACTACCCCCTCCCCCCCCCCCCCACACACTTAAATGTGGATGTTCCGCCGTGCTACTTCTTATGGGGACTATGTTTCACACCTTAATCGTTTTTCTAGAGCTTGTAGTCGTACTGAGGACTTTAATATTGGTAATATGAGTATAACTAAAAAGCTACTCCAGCTGGGCTACCGTTACCATAAACTTCGAAAAACCTTTGCAAAATTGTATTATCGTAACCCTGATCTGCTTTTAAAATATAAAAGTAATTTAATAACTCGTCTGCGACACGGACTATCACAACCTGACTTCTATGGTGATGTGATTTACAAACTTCGTAAGATCCTTGTTCATGATCACTTTCATACTATCGTTGTTAAACTTGTTAAAAGGTTTATCAAAAGGGGTTATGACCCTATCATCTTGCAACGCACTGCATGCTTGGTGGTGGATCCATTTACAGTTCGCCACTATGCTTTCCTCTATGATTTGCGATAACCGGACAGGCTGTGGACCCTATGATGACGTCTACCTAAAGACCAAAAGTACTGTGACGTTTGAAGTTTGTCTGCAGTCTTGTCTTGTCGTGCCCTCAATGGTTTATTCTCTTGTTGTTCTGGCTTCTGCCAAGTCATTGCGTACTTACTTTGAGGATTTCTAGGCTTTTGTTTTTTTGTATTTATATATCCACGAGCATCTTGTGTTTTACTTATATTGCCTATTAATGCTGCCTAGTTGGTTAGATAATAGTTCATGGCGGGGATTTCTGTATTTACACTTTACCGTTTTATTGGGTTGACAGTAAGGTAAGTGTGAGGAATGGTGCACCCTAGAACCTGGTTTAAACCCCCAGTGACCTTTTTTGCCACTGACCGTTCCAAGGCGGTAGTTCTATTGTCAACTCTTTTGTGCTTATGATGTCTTATCTTGTCTTTTATTCATCTGTATAGGTGTTTGTCGTCCTTGAATGTTACTTTTTACTGTTCGATTTTTATATCTACTTGTACTTGGTAAAAGAATATATATGATATATAATTATGTGAGACAATTATGTCTTACGGATTCAAAATTACATAGAGAAATGTTTAAGTAAAACAAGGAACCCTCAAATATAAACTAAGCGTATAACCTTGGAACTTGGAATTTGGATTGTACATAACGCTCAAATAACAAACTACTCGTGCAGCCTCGGAACTCTGATTGTACAGAACGCTCAAATAACAAACTACGCGTGCAGCCCTGGAACTCGGACTGTACAGAACGCTCAAATAACAAAATACGTGTACAGCCTTGGAACTTGCAACTCGGATTGTACAGAACGCTCGAATTACTCGTGTAACATTGGAACTTGCAACTCGGATTTCAATACTCTGCTAATCACGTATGGGCGACTTGGCTTAATTCCTCATGATTTTAATAAATGCAAATGTTGAAAGCAACTTCTGGACAAGTACTCGTGCTGTGGTAAATGTGAGGAAGTCAGTTGCGTGGATAGTGACGGAAATGAGTACAGAGTAGGTAAGTGTGACATTTTTGCCAAGTGTGATGTCACAGGATGACCCAAGCGGTTGGGGCTAACTCAGGAAAGAATCAATGACGGTGAATGCATTTGCATAAGTTTAATGCAACTTTTAAAATATGTTAAATATATATACAATTATCTGAAAAAAACAAGCGAATACACAAATGAACTATGAAAAGAACGTTCTCATGAACGTTTAAGACGTTATTAGTATTGTTATAAATACTGAATGTATAAGACACTAAAGTGTTGTTAAAGTTATACCAATGTTGATATATGATCTAGCGCGATAACTGTGATGCGCGAGAGCTCATGAAGATGATGATGCGCGAATCCAATGGGTGTTTCATCAAATGCCTTCTGTAAGGGTTGATGACGCGATGTAATGATGGTTAACCTCCACTGAGATTGTGGGTGATGTTCCTCCAGTGAGGACTGATAACGGGCCCACCATGTGTCCCGGGGGTTGTCGCTAATAAAACCTGGCCATGCTGCGCAGGTACGGGGACCGTCTCCACTGCTCGTTACGTAAAACGTGGAAGTTAAGCTCCACTCCGGAAGGCTTACATCCACACCTGGATGGCTAATATCCAACCCTGGATGGCTTAGGCTGTAATGTATACATACGTTTTAGATGTCGGTAAACAAACATAACAATCTTGCATAATTATCATTACCCAAACAAATCATTATTCAATAAATGTATGTAAGCTGTACTTATGATGAGTAGCAATGTATACATATTCTACAACGCCATGTATACGCCATGTACGTCGCTGTTAATCAATGCCCCTAATACATGTAATATAAACATTATCAAATCATTACACTCACTGAGTTATGCATGCACGCATGTCAACTAATGACCACATTATACATCGCTATGCATACGAGTCGACCATTTATCCTAGTCACTCATCTCATTATAAACTAATTTTAACAATCGTGTATTACAATCACTGAGTTATACGCCAACGTTAACTAATGCACCTATTTTCCACTGTTATCAAATTAATATTGTTTTACAATTAATGATCAATTACGATAATTACATCTAATAAAGTAACTTCAAATTCATATGCTAGTCTAAAGTTAATGTTTGAGAAACATCAAAGCTAACCGGATGTCGTAACCGCCAAACAAGATGGCGCCGCCAACTGAATACAAATGTACGATAAAACTTTAATAAAATAACTACTGACCACATATTGCCTGTGAATTTCGCCGTCCAATCGCTGTTCCAACCAAAGCAACTATATCAAGCAATCCCGGCAAGAACTAGGAGACAATGGATTTTATAGCAAACATTAAGCCCAAACCATTATTTCCCCCGTTCAGTCCATTGACATACGTGGCTAAATTCGCAGTATTAAAATCTACACGAGAGGCCCCTTACACAATTTTGCCGTTTAAGAAAGATATACCTATACGTTTACATGCATTAGCACAAAAATAAACTTATAACAGGGCCTCTCTGGCGGCCACTTAAAATGTGCACGCTTTTACGTGTTACATGAGTATATCATGGATATTGTGAAATTGTTTCAATTCAACAATAAATAAGGGTGTAACTGACAACTTACAAGAGCTATGTACGACCAATACGCTCTACCCGTGACATTTTGTGACAACATCTCCCCACTTAAAGAAAGTGCTACACTTTTTAATATTCAACAAAATGATTACTTAAACTATTAATTAGTCCTAGCAAAAGACATGGTTGCATAATAAGTAACATTAAAATTTCAACAATATTCTACAATTTTACACTACACTGTCGTAACATAAACTACTATAGTACTATATACAGGGGAATAGTGTCCTCACTACTGTCTTCCTCACAATCCTCAATAACTGCAACATTAACTACATTTAATACCCCTTGCTGCACATTATCGATTCTACTGATATACCCTTTTAGCATATTCGCATGAAAGTTCTTTAATTTTCCGTTTATCTCAATACGATAATCCATAGTGTTCATAATCCCTCTAACGTAAAACGGACCTTGCCATTGTAATAACAGCTTGTTATTGTCGGTCTGGAGTAACAGTAACATCTGGTCATCTATCTTAAATTTCCTAGCTCTAGCTTTCTGGTCATAGTACCGTTTGTACTTGGTACTTGCCTTAACTAACTGACTTTGAGCTATTTTACAAGTCTCCTCTAGTTTCTCCTTCAGATCTAAAACATACTGATATGTAGTCTTAACCTCATCACTTTCTACTTCACCTGCCCACATCGCTCTAAGAATCCTCACGGGACCTCTAACTGATCTACCGTACAATAACTCAAACGGAGAAAATCCTAAACTCTCTTGTGGAACCTCTCTAAATGCAAACAATAAAGCATTGAGATACTTGTCCCAATCTTTGGGTCTCTCTGTACACATACACCGTAACATTTGCTTTAACGTCCCGTTAAATCGTTCGACTAACCCGTTACACATAGGGTGATATGTTGTTGTCATGATTTGACGCAGCCCTGGAACTCGGACTGTACAGAAATCTCAAATAACAAAATACGTGTACAGCCTTGGAACTTGCAATTCGGATTGTACAGAACGCTCGAATTACGCGTGTAACCTTGGAACTTGCAACTCGGATTTCAATACTCTGCTAAGCACGTATGGGCGACTTGGCTTAAATCCTCATGATTTTAATAAATGCAAATGATCAAAGCTACTTCTGGACAAGTACTTTTATACAGTCACTTTTATTTTCTGTTTTACACAGGAGAAGATGTTCCAAGAGACAATCCTTGTACATCGTGTTTTTGTGCAAACGTTAGAGACAAACTTGAAATACAGTGCTCAATGAAGTTTTGTAGTACATGTGCCCCTGGATTAAAACACGTGTCAGACGAATCATGCTGTGGTAAATGTGAGAAAGACGTTTGCGTGGATAGTGACGGAAAGGAGTACAGAGTTGGTAAGTGCGACATTTTTGCCAAGTCATTGAGTACTTGCTTTATGGCTTTCAATGTTGTAGTTTTTTTAATATACACATGAGCATTTATGTGTTATACTTATATTGCCTATTAATGCTACCTTGTTTGTTAAATAATATAAGATGGCGGGGATATCTTTATTTAAACTGTCCCGTTTTATTAGGGTGACAATAGGGTAAGATTGAAGGTTGGTGCACCCTAAAACCTATCTTAATCTTCCAGCGGCTTTTTTTTGCCACCGATCGTTCCTATTAGCCCTATTGTCAATATAGATATAGCAATCGAACAGGGAAAGCAGCATTCTAGGACGACAGTCAACCACAAACACACACAGAAACAAAGAACAAATTCAAAGATAAATAAAAGGCCAAATAAGACATCACAAACACAAAAGGGTTGACAATAGGGCTACCGCCTTGGAAGGGTTAGTGCCAAAAAAGGCCGCACACTTACCCTACTGTCAACCCAAAAAAAACGGGACAGTGTAAATAAAGAAATCCCCGCCATGAACTATTCTCTAACCAACAAGGCAGCTTTATAGTTGTTTGTCGTCCTTGAATGTTACTTTTCCTGTTCGATGTTTATATCAACTTATACTTGGTAAAAGAATATATATGATATATAATTATGTGAGACAATTATGTCTTGCGGATTCAAAATTACATACAGTAATGTTTAAGTAAAACAAAGAAGACTCAAATAACAAACTAAGCGTATAACCTTGGAACTTTGAGCTTGGATTGTGCAGAACGCTCGAATTACGCGTGTAACCTTGGAACTTGCAACTCGGATTTCAATACTCTGCTAAGCAATTATGGGCGATTTGGCTTAAATCCTCATGATTTTAATAAATGCAAATGATCAAAGCTTTTATACAGTCACTTTTATTTTCTGTTTTTCACAGGAGAAGATGTTCCAAGAGACAATCCTTGTACATCGTGTTTTTGTGCAAACGTTAGAGACAAACTTGAAATACAGTGCGCAATGAAGTTTTGTAGTACATGTGCCCCTGGATTAAAACACGTGTCAGACGAATCATGCTGTGGTAAATGTGAGAAAGACGTTTGCGTGGATAGTGACGGAAAGGAGTACAGAGTTGGTAAGTGTGACATTTTTGCCAAGTCATTGAGTACTTGCTTTATGGCTCTCAATGTTGTAGTTTTTTTAATATACACATGAGCATTTATGTGTTATACTTATATTGCCTATTAATGCTACCTTGTTTGTTAAATAATATGAGATGGCGGGGATATCGTTATTTAAACTGTCCCGTTTTATTAGGGTGACAATAGGGTAAGATTGAAGTTTGGTGAACCCTAGAACCTATCTTAAACTCCCAGCGGCTTTTTTTTGCCACCGATCGTTCCTATTAGCCCTATTGTCAATATAGATATAACAATCGAACAGGGAAAGCAGCATTCTAGGACGACAGTCAACCACAAACACACACAGAAACAAAGAACAAACTCGAAGATGAATAAAAGGCCAAATAGGACATCACAAACACAAAAGGGTTGACAATAGGGCTACCGCCTTGGAAGGGGCAGTGCCAAAAAAGGCCGCTGGGCGTTTAAACCAGGTTCTAGAGTGCACCAAACCTCACACTTACCCTACTGTCAACCCAATAAATTTTAATAAATGCAAATGATCATAGCTACTTCTGGACAAGTACTTTTATACAGTCACTATTATTTTCTGTTTTTCACAGGAGAAATTGTTCCAAGAGACAGTCCTTGTACATCGTGTTATTGTGCAAACGTTGGAGACAAACTGGGAATACTGTGCAAAATGATGGCTTGTAGAGCATGTAATCCTGGACAAAAACACGTGTCAGACGAATCGTGCTGTGGTAAATGTGAGGAAGTTAGTTGCGTGGATAGTGACGGAAAGGAGTACAGAGTTGGTAAGTGTGACATTTTTGCCAAGTGTGAGTACTTTGTGGCTTTCAATGTTGTTGTTTTTTTTTATGTATTATATGCACATGAGCATTTATGTGTCATACCTATATTGCCTATTAATGCTGCCTTGTTTGTTAAAGAATATAAGCTGGCGGGGATATCTTTATTTATACTGTCCCGTTTTATTAGGGTGACAATAGGGTAAGATTGAAGTTGGGTGCACCCTAGAACCTATCTTAATCTCCCAACGGCTTTTTTTTGCCACCGATCTTTCCTATTAGCCCTACTGTCAATATAGATATAGCAATCGAACAGGGAAAGCAGCATTCTAGGACGACAGGCAACCACAAACACACACAGAAACAAAGAACAAATTCAAAGATAAATAAAAGGCCAAATAGGACATCACAAACACAAAAGGGTTGACAATAGGGCTACCGCCTTGGAAGGGTCAGTGCCAAAAAAGGCCGCTGGGGGTTTAAACCAGGTTCTAGAGTGCACCAAACCTCACACTTACCCTACTGTTAACCCAATAAAACGGGACAGTGTAAATAAAGAAATCCCCGCCATGAACTATTCTCTAACCAACGAGGCAGCATTAAAAGGCAATATAAGTAAAACACATATATATAAATACAAACAAACAATAGCCTAAAAAGCCTTATATGTTTGTGATGCCATATCTTTCCTTTTATTCATCTTTGTAATTGTTTGTTTCTGTGCGTGTTTGTGGTTGACTGTGGTCCTTGAATGCTACATTCCTGATCGACTTGTATATCTGCTTTTGTTAATCATGCAATGGTGGAGCACGCTCGACCGTTAATATATATATGTATATATATATAAACTAAGAATATGATACTATCTTGACATCTTCTAGAATAATGTCTATGATAATGTGTTAGAAAAGAAAGGCGAAATGGAAATAAGTATTAATAAATACATTGTTTTCACACACAGCAGAATCAATAATCCGTAACACGCTGGCTATATACACTGTACTGACTACTAGTGTCAGTGTGGTTACTCATTCTATACTGAAAGGAAAAAGAAACGCATAATCAAACAATTGCCTATACTACACTATTATACACACCTAATTCCACGCTATATTCCAGATATATCTCAACGTGTTTTGCACAAAACGGGGCTACAACTAATTACAGAAAGGACAACTCTGTCATGTAGTAGATCTTTTAATCAAAATATACTTTGTTACTAGAAATTCATAAATGTTGAAGTTTCGGTTGAAAAAGTCAAGCCATTTCAATATTGTGTTTAATGTTAAGAGATTGCACCTGCTTGAGCCAGATGCGCATTCTGTCGATAATGAAACTTTAACGGGGTAACCATTGGTGTGTTCGGTGCTTTTAAACCTTTTTTTCCGAAAGGACAGGGCTAATATGACATTCGATTAGCAGTAGCAGATTGAACATGCAATATATAGCGGAAATACCCATTATGCGTTTCTTTTTCATTTCAGTTTATAATATGAAACTGATAGTTCGAAAGTAAATATACTCGGTAAAAAAAGTTTTGGACCCGGGTATATATAGTCATATAAAAATAAAACTAGTGGACAAAATTTAAGTATCTTTTTTTAGTAACCAAGGTCTTCCCTACCCGGTTAATTTGGTACCAGAAACATTAAATTCCAAACAAGATTTGGTTTTAAAAAAATATCGCGAACACACAAAGGGTCTGTAAGAAATGTTGCAAAGTCCATACAAAGTAACAGTTACGGACACATTCGAGTAACCAATAAAAAGATTATACTTTTTCCACAAACTTGCATTGTAAACTATAATTATTGTTGATTGTTGATCTATTGTGAATTATCAACTGAGATAATAAGGGTTATAGTCGAATGTCATGGTTCAGCGATCATTGTACGGGTTCGAACACTGCCATGGTCAAAAACTTCTTTTACAGAGTATACATGTATATATAGAAAGTTGATATGGGGATAGCTTTACGTATGCTGACCCAAATACTACTACCGAATAGTAGTAAGTGAGAATTATTTTGTTTGGATGCTGTGATTTCCATAGGACTATTTGTCTTTTTTAAATAATAGCAACACACTTATATCCAAACCCCCTACAACCGCTCACCTCTTTGTCGCCGAACAATTCACGGAGGCCCCCGTGTTGTTTGTCAAAGAGCCCCGTGTTTTTTATGTGTAAGAGCCGTGCATTTTAAATGTGTAACTGACAGCTAAAGGTATGTTGAAAGTTTCTAAGCAGTTTGTTCATTCTTATATATTGGATATGTTGAGTTACATTACCTCAGGTCATACAATTTACGATCTCATTGTGATATTTACATTATGATTCCTAAGCCAAATAAGGAAGTATATCTTACTCTGGACCAGAAATTTGGAACGAAATCCCAAAGCGTCTAATAAGATCTTTCACGTCAGTTAAATCTGTTTCAAACAAAGTTGCATAAAATGGATAAAAAGGACTATATAACTGACATCGGTTTCGTTAAAACTGTTACTGAATTATAATATAGATTTTTATTTTTGTGAACACATTTTTTTCCATTGTCAATGTCGTTATGTCGCTATAAACTTGTATATATGCTTTTGTGTATTATGTTGCTTTGTAAAGAGGGCCTCAGGGAAGATTAGTATTTTTACTTTCTAGGCTACCCTCTTAAAATAAAGTCTTCAATTCAATTCAACAGGTGATGAAATACCGACTAAAGATCCATGTGAGACGTGTTATTGTGAGGTAGACAACGATAGACTAACACAGGTTTGCATGATAGAAGCATGTATGCCTTTCTGCAAGTACGGGTTCCTTCATATTGACGATGGATCATGTTGTGGGACTTGCATAGAGGAACCAACATCACCGCACGTTGATCCGATGCCTACTGTTACTGAGGATTCCTTTAACATCTGCGACTATATAACATGCCCAAAGCTTGAATGTAAGGCTAGTAGAGTTTATAAGGTAGGTATTTTAATGAAAGCAGAGATAGTTATCATGTTTTGCCTTGCGACCAGGTATATCTATATAATGTATATACAAAACAAAAAAAGTTTAGCGCATAGCCGTGTTTGTTTTTAATAATGATTAAGTGACACAGACAATTAATAATGCTTCAAAATCATATGTAAACAAAGTCTTTGATACAAATAAAGCATATAGATATGCTTTTATAGGTATCAAAAATCATGCTAATGTCAAAGGAGTTAATTTTAAAATTACGAAAAGTGGAGCGTTTTTGCTTGAGAATTTGTGAACACGTTTTAGCGTTTTTTAAACAATGACAGAATGGACAATTATTGTCAATGCTAAATATTACATTTGTTTAAATGACGAAATAAGCTACTACAAATCAGGAGTTTATTACTAACTTGTCCTTTGGGTACATCAAGCCCAATCTTTGTGGCTTTAAAGTAGAATATCGCTTTGGCTTTAAAATAGAATATCGCTTAAGCCGGTGCTAGGACGCAAGAAAGGTGTTGCACACTGTATTACCTCTCATGAACAGACTGAATAAAACCGAGTATGCTACTTTTATCTCTTGTTTGTGTTTGTTGCTTCCAACGGATCCACCTTTTCAGTATGTATTATTATATGGGAGGTAATTCCTACATTTCGCTTAGAAAAAAACACTTTTTTGTTGAAGATAACATCCATTTTTAGCACGGTTTAAAGCTTCAAACAATTATATCAATGTTCATTTTTTAATCTATGTCCTTAAAAGTCGTGCTAAACGTGTTTTGCTCAATATGTATAAAAACTGTGGTTGTATGTTACTTTTCCTGTTCGATTTGTATATCTACTTATTAAAAAGAGGAGAAAAATCACGATTTTATTCGTCAATACAAATATTGTTAGCTTTCAGTGCACCACTACGGCGTACCTGTGAGAATCATAGCTAATATGGGCTTTATACTTCTACCATCGAGCTATGAGTCGTCGCTTCCTTTATTAAGTATGAGCCACGACTCCAGGTCGCATTTCTTCGACGGGGTGTCTGAAGATCTAACTCAATGGCTATCTAAACAACCACCGTACTTCAGTAACATAAACCGTTATTACCACATGTGTACGTGTATAAAAAATCATCAAAACTAAGGATATCACGCCGATCAACTTGTGGTTGTTCGTTGCAACGATTACTTATATTTAGTTATTTTCTTGTACCCAGTGTTTTCCTGTCGAATTATTTCGCAGGAAACAAGGTTGCCGTATAAAAAACTTAACTCCTCCCACCTCCAGTCTGATTCTCTGAGCCACTATCTTTGTCTGGTGCCATAAAGATGGGCGCAGCTAGATTCCGTATGAAGTCAACTCATTTTCTACGAGATATTTCGAGAAGAAACACTGGGTGCAAAAGAAATGACGAAACATAGATAGATATAAATACACATTTCCGTGGTGAATGTGTATCGAATATGGTCAGCAGTTACTGTGAGTTACTTTCGATTTTTTCAAAACTACCTTAAAGAATTAATAAATAAATGATAATCCAGATTAACAAACATGCAGAAAGCATTTCCGTCAACGCGAGTGTTTCAAAATAATCAAGATTATCGTGTAATCTATTCTGCTCTATTTTCAGTCTGATGAAGAATGCTGCAAAGAATGTCAATGTAAATTAAACAAGAAGGAGTACGTCAACCCAGGTAGATATGTTTATGACTCCCTCTATGGTGTAAGATCATTAATCCCTCCCCACCCCGCAATACGTTGGCAATAGACGCTTAAACATCCTACTTTGTGGACAAAGACTTGGCTTGACTTTATTGTCAGAGATTTCCGTTTGGCGTGGTGTACTTTTATTTGCACTGTCTTGTCAATTTGAGCGATGAAGACAGGATAAAATCGATTTAAGATAACAAGTGGGCCATATATTGCCTACTGACCGTTCCAAGTCCGTAAACCATTGCGTTTGGGTCCTGTGTTTTTGTATAGGACATTTTCTTCATTAGATCTAAAGACCTCTGCCCAGCGTGCGTTTGCTCCCTAGTGGAGGTATGCCTGATTGGAAACTTCATACTTTATCATTTTTCTTTTTTTTTCTTTTCTTTTTAAATGGGAAGGTTTTCTTATTCTTTACAATTATAGAAGTATATTATACAATGTACAATTTTAACAGAGTGTAAAAAAAGGCCCCACTGCAATCCAGAGGTATTTCCAAAACAGTTTTGGTGGAAAATATAGTATGATTGCTATATAGGGAATATATGGATGCTATAAGATTGCAGCGAGTCTCTATAAACTCTGGGGGAGAAAAAACAATAATAAATATAAAGAATATTTTTTGCTTCAAAACCCAGTGTACAATCCACATTGTCAATACATACAGACTTATTGTACACAGACAATTTTTATGTTATAGTATCAAAAATAAACATTATTTTATGTTATGCAATCTATGCATTGTCTCTACTCCGAAGCTCACCGAGTATTTTTTTCATATTTTGTTTTTGGAAAGAGAAAAACCTATAACCCATTCTGTGTAATAAATCTGTATATAAATCTATTATCAAAGAACAATGTTTCAAATAATTAATATACACAACTTCCAAAATTATTATTTTTTCTAAAGAAAACAAGAAGGTTGATTAGGAAAGACCAAGATATAAGCAAGGGTATGTTTTTTCTGATTAGTAAAGTAAGCTTTGCATGTCCCAGAATAAAAACATTAAGTTTATTTGCTACAGTTTGATATTGGAAAAGTCAACTAAGTAAATTATCTCTGTGCTCCAGTTCCACAGATAGCAAGGTATTAACTCCACATGGTTTCAAACTTATTAAGTTTTAAGTTTTCATATGCGATTAGTTTCTCAACTTTGTACAGGGATATTATATACGTTTTAAAAAGGTTAAGCTGTGGAATTTGACGTTGCATCTTGTTTTGATCATGTAAAGTTTTGATTGCATGATGATTTTACTCAAAACTGTATCACATTTACAATTTCCAAATAAAATATCTGTTTCTGTTAAAGTTACCAGTGCTGTATTGCATTTTCCTGTAATATAAATTTGAAGTTTTGACCTAAATTCTTTTACTGTTCCACCGTTCCAAAACAGATGTTGGATAGTTTCAAGAGCATTATTGCAAAAGCTGCACGTATCGTTATTAATAATATTCATTTTAGATAAAAGGTAATTTGTTCCAAGTATCCTATGGTTGATTCTAAAAATGGAACCAAAGTAAAAAAAAGAGTATGATAATGGACCTTTGGAAACGGCCGAGCACGACACATATGAAATATTGCAGTCTCGGTTTGATTGAGACTGTTCATGAGTGGTAGTGAAATATGCTAGCTACCGCTCACGCCCTCTAGCCCCGGGATCTTTTGTTAGGATCTTTTGTTATTTTATAAGGTAAGGCATATAATCTTTCACCACTTCATTTTTCCATTTAATTAATGCTTTGGGATTTACATTATTTCTAATCATGATGTCATACATGTTTCGACAGCCTTTCTCATATTGTAGAATTAAAGATAGGATTAGTGGACGTATAGGGTTTGGATTGTTACAGGCTAAATGCACAATATTCAGTTTTGCCAAATAATTCCTGGCAGCAGTTATAATACCTTCATATTCAAGAAAGATGGACTGTATATTATAGTGTTCATTAAATTCTATGTATGAATAAAGATGTCCATGTTTGTTTAAAATGTCATTGATAAAAGTAATTCTTCCTATAAACCATCTTTTGTAAAACACACTGGAGCATCATACCTTAATACATGGATTATACCATATACTAACTGAGTGAAGTTGTTGCCAAGATATTGGTTTAACTTGGTCAGCAAAATATTTGTAACTAATAAGAACATCCTTCCAAAGAGGATTTTGAATTCTATTTAAATTTTGTTTAATGTAATCTTTTTTAAATTTAAATATATTATTAATAATCGGACAGAAAATGTTCACGAGATGAATATATTTATTTTCGGTTTGAGATATTCGACGGATCCATGTTATTTTTAGAGCTAGTATGAACTTGTCCATTTCTACCATTCTAAGACCTCCATATTTTAATCTTGAATAATGGTAGGTCTTTTTAGCTCTACTGGCCAAGGGCCAGCAGAGCTTATGGGATGGTGTCCGTCCGTCCGTTAACCTTTGCTTGTGTACACTCTAGAGGCCACATTTCTGATGCAATCATCATGAAACTTTTTCAGAATGTTTGTCTAAATGAAATCTCGGTCAAGTTCGAAAATGGGTCATGTGGGGTCAAAAACTAGGTCACCTTGTGAAATATTGGAAAAAAACTTGTGTACACTCTAGAGGCCATATTTTTGACCCGAGCTTGATGCAACTTTGTCAGAATATTTGTCTTAATTATATCTTGGTCAAGTTTGAAAATGGGTCACATGGGGTTAAAAACTAGGTCACTAGGTCAAATACTTGAAAAACCTTGTGTACACTCTAGAAGCCGTATTTCTGACCCAATATTGATGAAACTTTGTCAAAATGTTTGTCTTAATTATATCTTGGTCAAGTTCAAAAATAGGTCACATGGTGTTAAAAACTAGGTCACTACGTCAAACTTTGGAAAAACTATTTGTACACTCTAGATGCCATATGTTTGACCCGATCTTGATGAAACTTTGTCAGAATGTTTGTCTTAATAAAATCTCGGTCCAGTTCAAAAATGGGTTATGTGTGGTCAAAAACTAGGTCACTAGGTCAAATACTTGAAAAAAACTTGTGTACACTCTAGAGGTCATATTTGTTACCCAATCTTGATGACATTTTGTCAAATTGTTTATATATCTTAATTATATCTTGATCAAGTTCGGAAATGGGTCACATGTAGTTAAAAACTAGGTCACTAGGTTAAATATTTGAAAAACCTTGTGTACACTCTAGAGGCCATATTTTTGACCCGAGTTTGATGCAACTTTGTCAGAATTTTTGTCTTAATTATATCTTGGTCAAGTTTGAAAACGGCTCACATGGGGTTAAAAACTAGGTCACTAGGTCAAATATTGGAAAAACCTTGTGTACTCTCTAGAAGCCGTATTTCTGACCCAATCTTGATGAAACTTTGTCAAAATGTTTGTCTTATTTATATCTTGGTCGAGTTCAAAAAAGGGTCACATGGTGTTAAAAACTAGGTCACAAGGTCAAACTTTGGAAAAAAACGTGTGTACACTCTAGAGGCCATATTTTGACCCGATCTTGATGCAATTTTGTCAGAATATTTGTCTCAATTATAGCTTGCTAAAGTTCGAAAATGGGTCACGCAGGGTCAAAAACTAGGTCACTAGGTCAAATACTTGAAAAACCTTGTGTAAACTCTAGAGGCCATATTTCTGACCCGATCTTGATGAAACTTTGTCGAAATGTTGTCTTAATTATATTTTGGTCAAGTTCGAAATTTGGTCCCATGGGGTCAAAAACTAGGTCACTAGGTCAAATACTTGAAAAACTTTGTGTACACTCTAGACGCCATATTTTTGACCAGATCTTGATGAAACTTTCTCAGATTGTTTATCTGAATTATATCTTGATCAAGTTTCGAAATGGGTCACATGGGATCAAAAAACTATGTCACTAGGTCAATACTGGAATTTGCTTGTGGGCACTCCAGAGGCCACAATTTTGACCTGATCATGACCAGCCCTTAAAACCTGCCCTTGATCGATTATAATGGAAAATTGATTGAATAATACCAACATTGCCGATAATCCTCTTGGGTTACAATTCCTAGCTAGCCTTAGCACAATACCTGCACTGAACTCAGGTGAGCGATTCAGGGTCATTATGGCCCTCTTGTTATTTGATTGTTACCAAACTTGCACAGATTGTTAATACCAATGACAGCTTGGACAAGTTCGGAAATCAGCTAAATTGGGTCAGTAACACCAGAGTTATGGCCCTTGTTTTTTCTGAAAAATGCCATATTCTGCCTTGTGAACACTCTAGCACATTCATTTATTATTTGATCATTAACAAACTTACACAGATTGTTAATATTAATAAAAGCTCAAATAAGTTCGAAAACAAGCTAAATCGGATCAGTAACACCGGAGTTGTGGCCCTTGTTATTTTCTGAAAAATGCTATTTTCTGCCTTGTGAACACTCTAGGGCCTTCAATATTAATCGGACCTTTACTTAACTTTGCCAGTGTCTTTATATCAATGAAAGCTCGGACAAGTTTGAAAACCGGCAAGATCGAAATAATTTCACCGGAGTTATGGCCCTTGTTTTGCTGAAAAATGCCATATTAAGCCTTGTGCACACTCTAGCACCTTCATTTATTATTTGATCTTTATCACACTTGCACAGATTGTTAATATCAATGAAAGCTCGGACAAGTACGAAAATCAGCTAGATCCGACCATTAACAGCAGAATTATTGCCCTTGGTTTAGTTAAAAATGCTATATTTTGCCTCATTAAGACAATAGGGCCTTCTTCTTTCATCCAATCTTTACCAAACTTTACCAGATTGTTTAAGTAAATGAAAGCTCGGACAACTTCTACGACCAGCTAGATCGGACCATTACCAGTGGAGTTATGGCCCTTGATTTAGTTAAAAATTCTATATTTTGACTCGTTAAGACGATAGGGCCTTTATCTTTCATTCGATCTTTACCAAACTTTACCAGATTGTTTATATAATAAATGAAAGCTTGGACAATTTCGAAGACCAGCCAGATCGGACCACTAATAGCGAAGTTATGGCCCTTGATTTTGTTAAAAATGCTATATTTAGCATCTTTAATTCGATAGGGCCTTCATCTTTCATCTGATCTTTACAAAACTTTACCTGATTGTTTAAATCAATGGCAGCTCAGACAGTTTCGAAAACCAGCCAGATCGGACCAGTAATAGATGAGTTATGGCCCTTGATTTAGTTAATAATGCTATATTTTGCCTCGTTAAGATGATAGGGCCTTCATTTTTTATGCGAACTTTGTGAAACTTTACAAGATTGTTCATATCAATGAAAGCTCGGTCAAGTTGGAAAACTAGCCAGATCGGACCAGTAACAGTGGAGTTATGGCCCTTGATTTAGTTAAAAATCCTATATCTTGCCTCAAGACGATAGGGCCTTCATCTTTCATCCGATCTTTAAGAAACTTTACCAGATTGTTAATCCAGATTGGACCATTTACATCGGAGTCATGGCCCTTGATTATCTGAAATATGCTATATCTTGGCCTCATTAAGACGAAAGGGCCTTCATTTGGCCGGATTCCATTGAAACTTTGCAGGGATGATCAGTACCAAGCCTAGTTGTACATAGTCACCGTGTTCCAGTTGAATGATTTTGACCGAGTTATAGCCCTTTAAAGGTTTTAATGCACAAACTTTGTTCTAACTAGTTCTACTGAACCCCTGGCCGGATTAAACGAAACGTTTTAGGGGTGATCGATTCTATATCTAGTTGTGCACATCATCGCCGTGTTCCGGTTGAATGATTTTTGGTGGAGTTAGGGCCCTTTAAAGGTTTTAATACACAAACTTTGTTCTGACTAGTTCTCCTGAACCTCTGGCCGGATTAAACGAAACGTTTTAGGGGTGATCGATTCTATATCTAGTTGTGCACATCATTGGCGTATTCCGGTTAAATGATTTTTTTGGCAGAATTATGGCCCTTTAAAGGTTTTAATACACAAACTTTGTCTGATCTACTTCTCCTGAACCCCTCTCCAGACTTCAATGAAACTTTGCAGGGATGATCAGCATCAAGCTTAGTTGTGCATGTCATTGTTACGTTCCGGTTTACAGATATTTGGCAGAGTTATGGTCCATTAAAGGATTTTGATACCACAATTTTTTTCCGCTAGTTCTCCTGAACCCCTGGCTGGATATAGACACAACTTGACAATGATGATCAGTATCAAGCCTAGTTGTGCATATCATTGCCATATTTTGGTTGAATGATTTTTGGCAGAGTTGTGACCCTTTAAATGTTTTAATACACAAACTTTGTCCAGATTAGTCTCTTCTGAACTCTTTGCCAGATTTCAGCGAATCTTGGCGAGAATGATCAGTACTAAGCCTAGTTGCACCTATCATTGCCATGTTCTTGTTGAATGATTTTTGAAAAACTTATAGCCCCTTATACATAAACTTTATCTTGAGCCAGTAGAGCGTCCACAGGCCCTCTTGGGCCTCTTGTTATTTTGTCCATCAAATTATTCCAAAGAAATTTGTAAAATAGTGTTTGTATTAATTTGATTTTATCTGCTGAAGAATTTGGTAATCCAGTAATTAAATGGTTGAGTTTTGAGAGGGACAAACATTTTAAAACAACAATTTTACCAATAGGAGTGAGTATCCTTTTTTTATTTCTTCAATTTTCGACTCGTAATTAATATGCACCAATGAATTTAAGTCTGTTGTAAATTTCACACCTAAAACATGTAAAACAGTAAAAATACCATTTTCCCAACAAAGATTGTACTCAGGACATAGTTTGACGTTACTATTTATTCTTGATCCTAACCATATCACTTTTGTTTTGTCTGTATTGATATTAAGGCCGGAGATTCTTGCATATAATTTTAACTTATTGTGATACTAAATATTCTTTGTCATCAATATTAATACCTTTGATATTTGGATAACTTCTTAGTAATATTGCTAATAATTCGGCGCAGAGAATAAACAGCTAAGGTGACAGTGAGTCGCCCTGACGGCAGCCTCTCTGTAAATAGAACCATTCTGACATGTGCCAATTTACAATAACCTTTATCTAATAACTCTCTGATGTTGCCATACCTATATACCTAATATAATGAAAACCCATTTCATATCATACTTACCAAACACACGTGTTTTAAATTGCCACGTTATTGGGCTTTATCGAACATCAATCAACTAAAAGATTAAAATAAGACATAATAATATTGTGTTATATAGGTCTGTAAATTAACCAAGAAGCAATATGCATACTTGTTTATTAATATTGTCCAAAAGTCCGTATGTAACCTGATGGTTGCATATCGATAATAAGTCATAACACGTCAAGTACACGATAAGATAGTTGAATCAAAGAATCAAAATCAAAAGTAAAATAATAAACATGTTTCATTAATTCTGATACTTGTATTAATGTACAATCAAAGCTGTATTAAGATACCACTAACGAGAAGAACAAACGTCGTCTCGTAATACAGCTGATTATACGCGTGTATTTTAATTGGAAACTGTTTTGTTTTGTATGGTGTTTTAGGTCATTTTCAACACATGCAAGGTTATATATGACGGTCTATTTTGTGAGGTGGAGGCAGACCACCCACATTTCCTTGGTAGATCCTGTACTGTACACCTACCGCTATCAATAAGAATCGACACTTCCTCACTTGCAAGTCGAGCTCCCAGTGGCATTCGAACCCTCAGCGGTGAGAAGCGAAGGTTAATTGAAAACTAAAATGAAATGATGACCTCATAAAGTAGCTGATCTTTTAAAAGAGGTGATCTCTTGAGCAGGTTTGACTGTAATTGCAGGGCCATTTGGAGATATCTGCGATGGATGCGTTTGTAAGAACGGTAATATAACATGTACACCTGTGGTAGCAACATGTCCGGAGAACAACTTGGAGTGTGTGGATCCAGTCAAGGGAGAGGACTGCTGCTACTATTGTCCAAACGGTAAGTAATACTGCCTGGAGTGTGTGGACCAGTCAGAGGAGAGGACTGCTGCTACCATTGTCCAAACGGTAAGTAATACTGCCTGGAGCGTGTGGATCCAGTCAGGGGAGAGGACTGCTGCTACCATTGTCCAAATGGTAAGTAATACTGCCTGGAGCGTGTGGATCCAGTCAGGAGAGAGGACTGCAGCTACTATTGTCCAAATGGTAAGTAATACTGCCTGGAGCGTGTGGATCCAGTCCAGTTAGGAGAGACGACTGCTGCTACCATTGTCAAAACGGTATGTATTGCAACTGAAGTGTGTGGACCAAGTCGGAAGAGATGATCGTTGCTACTATTGTCCAAACGGTAAGTAGTACTGACTGGAGTGTGTGGATCCAGTTAGAGGAGACAACTGCTGCTACCATTGTCCAAACGGTATGTAATGCAACTGAAGTGTGTGGGCCCAGTCGGAAGAGATGACCGTTGCTACCATTGTCCAAACGGTACGTAATAATGACTGGAGCGTGTGGATCCAGTCCAGTTAGGAGAGACGACTGCTGCTACCATTGTCCAAACGGTATGTAATGCAAATGAAGTGTGTGGACCCAGTCGGAAGAGATGACCGTTGCTACTATTGTCCAAACGGTAAGTAATACTGACTGGAGCGTGTGGATCCAGTCCAGTTAGGAGAGACGACTGCTGCTACTATTGTCCAAACGGTATGTAATGCAACTGAAGTGTGTGGACCCAGTCGGAAGAGATGACCGTTGCTACTATTGTCCAAACGGTAAGTAATACTGACTGGAGCGTGTGGATCCAGTCCAGTTAGGAGAGACGACTGCTGCTACCATTGTCCAAACGGTTTGTAATGCAACTGAAGTGTGTGGATCCAGTCGGAAGAGATGACCGTTGCTACCATTGTCCAAACGGTATGTAATATATCTCGGAGTGTTTGGACTCATTCAGGGGTGACGACTGCTGCAACCATTGTCCAAACGGTATGTAATGCAACTGAAGTGTGTGGGCCCAGTCGGAAGAGATGACCGTTGCTACTATTGTCCAAACGGTAAGTAATACTGACTGGAGCGTGTGGATCCAGTCCAGTTAGGAGAGACGACTGCTGCTACCATTGTCCAAACGGTTTGTAATGCAACTGAAGTGTGTGGATCCAGTCGGAAGAGATGACCGTTGCTACCATTGTCCAAACGGTATGTAATACATCTAGGAGTGTTTGGACTCATTGAGGGGAGACGACTGCTGCAACCATTGTCCAAACGGTATGTAATGCAACTGAAGTGTGTGGGCCCAGTCGGAAGAGATGACCGTTGCTACTATTGTCCAAACGGTTAGTAATACTGACTGGACCGTGTGGATCCAGTCCAGTTAGGAGAGACGACTGCTGCTACCATTGTCCAAACGGTTTGTAATGCAACTGAAATGTGTGGATCCAGTCGGAAGAGATGACCGTTGCTACCATTGTCCAAACGGTATGTAATACATCTCGGAGTGTTTGGACTTATTCAGGGGAGTCGACTGCTGCAACCATTGTCCAAACGGTAAGTTATACACCTTGAGTATGTGTGGATCCAGTCAGGGGAGACGACTGCTGCTTTCATTGTATAAACGGTAAGTAATACAACTGGATTGTGTGGATCCAGTAAGGGAGACGACTGCTGTTGTCCAAAAGTTGTTCAAATACAACTTGACACCTCATCCATTTTAGTGATTTCTCATAACATTCGCATTTCAAATAAATAAGAAGCAGGACACTAGCATTTGCGCCTATTTTTGCTATGGATGATGCAGTACTAGTATATAAATGTGCGTTGAAGCTATCGTTTTGATGTCTGTGTCTGTCACCATAAATAGGCGCGTCGAAGTAGTTCGTCTGCAGGTTGTCCGTCCTTGGTTGGTGGCAATATTGACTCCCTGTATATTATTCTTCTTTGCGTAGGTGCATCCCTTATATCCCATATTTCGAAAGTTGTGAATATAATTATCTCCCTTCAGTAGTTACTGAATTCAAAGTTTCTTAGTAATCAGGCACCTTTTCATTTTTAATGTCTTCATGCATATATCGTGTAGTTGTTGAATGCTTACGTTTTATTTTTTCGTCTCGAAAATGCAATAGGCTGGAAATAAATATTTAAATCGATTTACTATTTGCTTAATACAAGTAAACGTTAACACAAAATCACAGACCTTGATTTCCTATTGTTCATTCCAGGTAAGACATGTTTCCAGGCTAAGGACAAGAAGATGTCAATAATAAAATACGGCGAGTTCAACGTCATCAAGAGCAAATTTTGCACGTGCTCAGGAGATCCCTGGTACCCGTACGCATTCTGCGCCCCGAAGAAGGTCAATTCAAAAAAGTTGAAGTCATATTCAAAAATATTGGCTCCGTATATGATACCAAACTGAATGTTTTTGTTCCAATGGAAAAAACAACAGCATACATCATGTACATAACATAAAACTATATTGGACTTGTTATCATTCTTATCCATTCCATCTAAAATAAGTTTTTTATTGGGCTGGCGCGGTCAAGTGGATGGCGTGGTAGACATGAAACCCAGATTCAAGTCCCACCAGAGCCATTGAAAAACAAAGTTTTCTTGTAAGGTTGTTTTAAAACGGCCTAACATATACTCCTCAAACTAATTTAAGGACCACAACAAACAACAGTAATAATTACTTAATGTTAATATTATGGTTTTCATATTCATATAAAAAAGTTAATACATGTGTGTAACGTAAGAATTGTAAAAAAGATACAAATACACCTTAAAATTGTAAATCGTTCAATAACAGCATTTTAAAAATTGACGCAAACTATTATATGGTCCTTAACTTATTTTGAGAAGTATACATTCAATTTCTGGATTCGGAGAACAATATAGCACACGCCGTCAATGTTGATAAAGCAAACGCCATCAATGTTGATATAGCACACGCCATCAATGTTGATATAGCACACGCCATCAATGTTGATAAAGCACACGCCATCAATGTTGATATAGCACACGCCATCAATGTTGATATAGCACACGCCATCAATGTTGATATAGCACACGCCGTTAATGTTGATATAGCACACGCCGTCAATTTTGATAAAGTACACGCCGTCAATTTTGATAAAGCTTACGCCATCAATGTTGATATAGCACACGCCATCAATGTTGAGTCTAGTGTAAAAAGATCGATCATGCATTCATTCCACTTTCAGGTGGTCTTAACGCTATAAATTTGTAATATTAAAACCGTTTTTCGTTTGATTTTTAAAAGGAAATTATTCAAAACCACATAATGTACGCGGGATATACATATATAAATAAATTATATGAATGATTTAAACCAACACAAATTAAATAGAGAATATCGAACAAATACACGAACATATATATACTATGATTGACGCTATAGTTACACATACAAATACGTACCGTAATACACGTATATATATACTATGATTGATGCTGAAGTTACACATACAAATAAGTACCGTAATACACGTATATATACTATGATTGATGCTACAGTTACACATACAATTGCGTACCGTAATAGACGAATATATACTTTGATTGATGCTACAGTTACACATACAAATACGTACCGTAATACACGTATATATACTATGATTGATGTTACAGTTACACATACAAATAGCACCGTAATACACGTATATATACTATGATTGATGCTACAGTTACACATACAAATGCGTACCGCAATAGACGAATATATACTATGATTGATGCTACAGTTACACATACAAATACGTACCGTAATAGACGAATATATACTATGATTGATGCTACAGTTACACATACAAATACGTACCGTAATAGACGAATATTTACTATGATTGATGCTACAGTTACACATACAAATAGCACCGTAATACACGTATATACAACAGGATTGATGCAACAGTTACACATACCAATGCGTACCGTAATAGACGAATACATACTATGATTGATGCTACAGTTACACATACAAATACGTACCGTAATAGACGAATATATACTATGATTGATGCTACAGTTACACATACAAATACGTACCGTAATAGACGAATATATACTATGACTGATGCTACAGTCACACATAAAATACGTACCATAATACACGTATATATATACTATGATTGTTGCTTAATTTATACATACAAATACGTACCGTAATATACGTATATATACTATGATTGATGCTACAGTTACACAAATAAATACTTACCATAATACACGTATATATATACTATGATTGTTGCTTAATTTATACATACAAATGCGTACCGTAATATACGTATATATACTATGATTGATGCTAAAGTTACACATACAAATGCTTACCGTATTAGACGAATATTTACTATGATTGATTCTACAGTCAAACATAACAATACGTACCATAATACACGTATATATATACTATGATTGATGCTACAGTTACACATACAAATACGTACCGTAATACACGTATGTATACTATGATTGATGCTACAGTTACACATACAAATACGTACCGTAATACACTAATATATACAGCGGTTGATGCTACAGTTACACATACAAATGCATGCCGTAATACACGTATATATTCTATGATTGATGCTACAGGAACAAATACAAATACGTACCATAATACACGTATATATACTATGAGTTATGCTACATACAAATACGTACCGTAATACACGTATATATCCTATGATTGATGCTTCAGTTACACATACAAATACGTACCGTAATACATGTTTATATACCATGATTGATGCTACAGTTACACATACAAATAGGTACCGTAATACACGTATATATACTGTGTTTGATGCTACAGTTACACATACAAATACGTACCATAATACACGTATATATACTATGATTGATGCTACATACAAATAAGTACCATAATACACGTATATATCCAATGATTGATGCTTCAGTTACACATACAAATACGTACCATAATACACGCACATAACCTATGATTGATGCTACAGTTACATATACAAATACGTACCATAATACACGTATATATATTTGAATGTGAAACTGTAACATCAATCATAGTATATATACGTGTATTATGGTACGTATTTGTTTGTGTAATTGTAGCATCAATCATAGTATATATGCCAGTATTATGGTACGTATTGGTATGTGTAACTGTAGCATCAATTATAGTATATATACGTGTATTATTGTACGTATTGGTATGTGTAACTGTAGCATCAATTATAGTATATATACGTGTATTATGGTACGTATTGGTATGTGTAACTGTAGCATCAATCTTCGTATATATACGTGTATTACGGTACGTATTTGTATGCAGCATCAATCATAGTATATATACGTGTATTATGGTACGTATTTGTATGTGTAACTGTAGCATCAATCATAGTATATATACGCTTTTATTCGTAATTGGATGTACCGCCAAAATTCTGTCTGATCGCCTCCAATATCTTTATCAGAATACTCACATACAGGATGATGGGCTTATTCCTGTGTAGAACCAGTACTGTATATCTTCCGCTATCCGTAATAATCGGCATGTTTCATTAACAAATTCAGTTTCCAGTGGGATTCGAACCCGCTGTTGTGAGAGGCAAGGTTTCATTCAGTGTATTTACTCTCTCAACCACGAAGGCTATAGAGACGGATGCTATTTTGTTATTGCAAGTCGAACCCCCAGCGGGATTCAAACCCGCAGCGGTGCGAGGCGAGAATTTTCAAACGCAGTATCTTCTCTCTCTCGGGGCAAATTGGAGCTCTATGCAATGATGTACATGCTTTAGTTTGATTATCGCTTAACGCGGGCTTGGGGCTTAGGGCACATATTTAAGTCATTTTAGCTGACCCGAGTCAGAGATGAACACGGTGAACTACTGTAATTAGACTGTATCGCTCCTCCATCCGTTCGTCTGTTCTAATCAATCCGTATATCGGCATCTAGCTGATTTACAATACAAAAAAAAAGTTTTACAGCTTCTCAAAACTAAGTCAGCAATAACATATCCATGGGACCCGAATACCAAAGTGGCCTTTTCTTCTTACTCGACTGACGTATGCGATATGTGATGATGGACTCCTGCAGATCGGACAAGTGGGTTTCCTCAAGGTATTACGTCTTTTTCAATCGACTAGACCACGTGGGCAAAGTTTGGCAGAGCTACGCCCACGGGGGCCCGAGATATTAGCGAAAAACCCTAACCCTAGGTTCAACGGTGCGTAAGGGTTAGGGTTAGCGGTTTTCCGTTAGTAACTCGGCCGTCCGCGCACCCACCAAGCTAAAACTTGTAGGCACTCTGCACACCGGTGGCCTGCAGATGTGGGCAACGTTTGGCGGAGCTGTCCAGACGGTAGGCCGAGCTGTTAGCGAAAAACATAACCCTAGGTTCAACGGTGCGTTATGGTTAGCGATTTTCCGCTAGTAACGCATCCGTCCACGCACCCACCAATCAGAAACGAGCAGGCACTCTGCATACCGGTGGCTTGCAGACGTGGGCAAAGTTTGGCGTTGTTGCGCCCACGGGGTCCGAGTTGTTACCAAAAAACCCTAACCCTAGGTTCAACGGTGGGTTAGGGTTAGCGGTTTTCCGCTAGTAACTCGGCCGTCTGTACCGTTGAAACTAGGGTTAGTCGTGTTTTACGCTAACCGCTTGCGGTAACCGCAGTAGCTCAGTTCTTGTACGTAATTCGATCGACTCGAAACTTTCAGGAGATTTGTACCTGGATATTGCCCCGTTTTCGGAAAAGTTTTATTGATCTGCTTTTACGGGCGGCGTAGTTATGTCGATAATACGTAACCCTATCCCTGAAAACCTAACCCTTAATGCCGCGTTAACGGCCGCCGCGTCGCCATCCGTACTTTGAACTAAATGAACCTAGCAGGGCAGACGCGCACCGATAGCTTGCAGACGTCGGCAAAGATTGGCGGAGCTGCGCCTACGGGGGCCGAGTTATTAGCGAAAAACCCTTACCCTAGGTTCGACGGTGCTATAGGGTTAGGGTAAGCGGTTTTCCGCTAGACACTCGGCCGTCCGCACACCCAACAAACTGAAACGTTCAGGCACTTTTCACACCGGTGGCGTGCAGACTTGGGCAACGTTAGGTGGAGCTGTCTAGACGGTAGGCCGAGTTATTTGGGCAAAACGCTAACCCTAGCCCCACTGTATCGTTGAACCTAGGGTTAGCCGTGTTTTACGCTAACCGCGTGTTGTAACCGCAGAAGTTCCACTGTAAGTGCTTCGATCGACTGGAAACTTTCGGAAAATCTGTGCCTGGGTATTGCCCAGTTGTGGGGAACACATGTGAGGTTATATATGACGGTCGATTTGTTTGTAGTGTAAGCAGGCCACCCACTTTTCCTTGATAGAACCAGTACTGTACACCTCAAGCCATCCGTAAGAATCGACACTTCCTATTTTTCAGATAAATACGGGGAATTATTTAGAAAAATGTAGAATGACTTTTATGACCAGAACGAACTTTGTACTTGCTGTATTACAAGGTCGAAGAATTTTAAAAGGCGAGTTGAAACGTGATCAAAACAACGGAGTAGACTGGATTTATTCACGCACACAAATTCAAAATATAAAACCATTAGAAGTTATGTGCGTAGATTCGCTCCCCTGGTATCCAGATAAATCACGTCGGATCGATACGACGAACGCGGATCACCCACAGTGAAAATATTTCCTAGCTGTGTCTAAAAAGTAATGTTTGTGGACACGTCAACGTATTTTCCAATCGGACTATTCAGCGATATTTTTTTGTTAATATTTACACTCTTAATAAAAATGTATGAAGTTTGGTATATTATTAGTTAAATAATCGGCTTTTTAATGCAAAAGTCTGTTGATAAAGTCCTTCTAAATTGCAGAAATCTGTTTCTTTCTTTGTTTATTAGCGATTTTTAATATCTGTTTTAACAGATTTTCAGGCACCCATCCTTCCCCTAGATAACAACATTGTTTGCATGCGTTAAAACACCCGAGCATGAATGAAATATTGCATGATCTATGTGAAGTGTCACAATTTTAGAGTACGGTTG